>JACCIB010000178.1:0-285519 GCA_018906965.1 Philotrypesis tridentata | reverse complement strand
CTACCGGGTGTAGACAATGCCCATTACGCTTGCTTCAGATGCAATCTAATTGTGATGACTTCACCACGAAAGTTTACTAGATTTCCGTCTTGATCGACTATACGCAGCTGCAAGTAATCGATTGTCCTCAGGGTGACGGGAAGATAAATGACTTGCGAGGGAACTTCGATGATCTTGTAGCCTGGAGGTACTGCGGGGAAGAACTCGTGTATCGTATGCACTCGCTGTCCGTTTATATAGGCACCGGTAGTGATGCTGCACTCTACTCTTAGAGCGTTTACTTTGAGAATGGAGACCGGCAAGTCGGAAATATGTATAGTATTAGGCTCGAGCACTCTCTGCGTAAATCCTAGTAGTGGACTAATACAATCTAGTGGACGAAAGTCTATCGTCCTCACTGCACTTTATTACACTGCGAGAGTGTTGTTATTCGGTTTAAGTGAGATCGAAATGCCTTTGATGCTTAATGTATCGATAAGATGATTTTCAATGTCTTCAATCTCGTAGCTACCTGTTGGCAGATGAACTATCTCTCGTCCTACGTAGAACTTGTTGTTACTTGTATCGATATTAGGAATCGAGTTGAATGTCAACAATTCGACTAATCCAAGAACGTAATTCTTGCTAGCGGAAAGTTCGATTGGGGGAAAGTATTGATCTTCAAGTATGGAAGTCTTGGCGGAGAGAGTCAAAGTTAATGAATCCTCCATGACAGTTGAAGCTATAATAACTCTAGAAATACTTTCGCTGCTCCTTATATAGTCTGCCAGCCAAAAACTGTAGACAAAGATGACCGCAGTTGAATGTATTGTAGTCTTGATATCGTTCATAATTATACTTGACTTCATTGACGCCTAAGTAGAGCAACAGCTCTATCGGAGGTTGAAGATCTCCAAAGCTGTCAAAGTAGACAACATTGGAGCCTCATTTACGATATGCAACCCAGTGCGTACCAGGTCCGCGTGCATCATCCAAGTTGACTATAGCTGATTCGTTATAATGTGGACCATTAGCAGGCAGCGAGTCTCGCATGAATACACCGCGAAAGTTTGGAATTTTCGTAATCTTTGCATATTTTATCAAATCGAAATCAGTGAGCGGTCTCTCAGGCAGTCTTACTTCGAGGATCTTTTTTTTTTCAATCCTTTACCAGGCTTCAAGTGAAGACCTAGTCCTTTCTTGTGAAGCTTCAAGAACAGTCCCTTACCGAGAGCAATCTCCTCCATCTTTTGATTATGTCGTCTGTTCTCTTCTAACTTCCTTTGAGCGGCTTTAGCATCATTGACAGCCTTGGCTATTCCAGCAGCACCTCCAGCGAGTGCGCCAGTTGCACTTAGACCGGCGAATAAGGGTATGAGAAATGGTAGGAAACCGCCTACTTTTGCTGGAACTGGTAATATTCTAGGAACAACTATATTCTTCTTTCCACCGGCTTTCTCAACCATTTTTCGAGCGCCTTCCAAAGCTGAGAGAATGAGCTTATTCGCGCATTTTCCTGGAACGACTGATTGCGAAGCAGCCTTTACAACTTTCCGAAGCGTAGTTCGCGACTTCTTCACTCCCATTCCGAATCTCGACTTTAATTTCATAGCGTTTGTAACGGCAAAAGCAGCTGCTCTTTCTCCTATTTCCGAATCTACTGCTTTAACTCTTTGCCAAGCTTTCTCAGCCAGAACTCTATCAGCAGCGTTTCTGGCTTCGATATTTTCACGATTTTGCGAATAAGCGATATCGTGCTCTTTGCAAGCAACGTCAAGCGGATTAATTCCTGGATCACCTCGAGCAAGACGTTTAGTTAACTTAGTACCAGGGCCACAGTACTGGTATCCCGGTAAGTGAAGTTCAATTGGTAGCTTATTGATGAGACGATTTACAATTCCACGACCTTGTCGGCGGTATATGATCATCATGTCATGAAGGTCAGATAATAACTGATGTCGAGAGTATAAAAGCGCTCTATTTATACTCTCCATCATCAGTTGTCAATCAATTCTCCAAGAATGAACTTCAAAGAGCAGACAGTTAAGCTTCCAATAGCAAATTTTGACGTTATAGCGGAGCCTGAAAAAAGAATCAAAAGACACGGAGATTTGCTTCCGGACAGCATTCGAGCTGTATTTTGCGGACCATCAAACTGTGGTAAAACTAACAGCTTACTTGCTCTCATTACGCATCCTAATGGCGTTAGATTCGAAAATATATACGTCTACTCAAAGTCTCTGAATCAGTCAAAGTATAAGTTTTTGAAAAATCTTCTAGAGCCGTTAGAAGGTATACAGTATTTCGGATTCAGCGAGCATGAAGAAGTGGTAAGTCCTGACGATGCTCTTCCCAACTCAATCATGATCTTTGACAATGTAGCTTGTGAGAAGCAAAACAGTATCAAAGCGTATTACTGTATGGGTAGACATAAAAACGTTGATTGTTTCTATCTTTGTCAATCTTATGCACAAGTTCCGAAGCATCTCGTACGCGATAACGTAAATCTGTTGGTAATCTTTCGACAAGATGATTTAAATCTCAAGCATCTGTACAACGATCATGTTAATTCCGATATGAACTACATACAGTTTAAGGAATTATGCTCAAAGTCCTGGTCTGATGATAAGCATAGCTTTTTAATGATTGACAAAGATAGTCCAATCAATGCAGGCAGATATAGGAAAGGTTTCGACAGCTTTGCTATAAATATAGCACGCGCAAAGTAATTAGCAACAGTCTATCTCTATCGATTGACGAATCAACAACAGCATGAGTGATATTCAAAAAGAGAAGAATATTCTGCAGCAGCTTGTGCAAGCTCAAAATGCAGTCAAACGCAAGTATAGCATGTTGAAGGCGAACAGACAAGGTTTTGAAAAAGTCGTTGAGGATACCTTTAAGCCAATTGTCAATCCTTTACATCAGCTTGTATCTAGTAGACAAAAGTCTGTGTCACCACCACTTAAAAAAAGAAAGGCTTTACTAGATGATACTATAATAAAGAAAAAAAAATTTGATGATACTTTTGTCAACTCGGACGATGATGAGAGTTTTGATGAAACTTTGAACGATGAAGCTAAGATAGATGACGATAATTTTGAAACAGCTGATAATGCTACCGAAGAAGAAGAAGAAGAAGAAGATAAGTATATGCAGATGTTGAAGCGAAAAAAGGATATTGATAAAATTTATGGAGTTCGAAAGGAGGGTAGACAGTGGATGTTTGGTGATTCGCCTATTATCTTTGGTGATAAAAGCATTAAAGTGAAAGATGGAGGATATGCAAAAACTGACGGTTTGATGGAGCTGCTCATAGCTAGAGATCCTAAGAATTACAATCAGACTGATCTGCAAACTTATCAGACTATCCTCGAGTCAACCTATGCTCATAAAAAACAGTACAAAGGTGATGAATCGATTCGAGTTCATAACAGTAAAAAATATACAAACATCATAGCGCCTCTGTTTCAGAAGAGAGGAGGAGTGTTACTTAAGAAATGTCTACCTCGATACAAAATCGCTCGTCAAAACACCAAAATGGATTACATCTATTTGAACGATCCTAATGAGCTGGTCGATAGGCTTCGCTTGCTTATAGCTGAGCAGTCAGCTGGTAATCCGAGTCATATTAATGAAATTCATTCGATTATTGAAGAGTTACGCGAGGACGGCTATATATATTGAGCGCACAGAGTACTGACAATCATTTTAAAGATGAGCGTCGACGTGTTTGGACGTAATCTGAAGAAGAATGAAGGCAGTCGTGGACCTCAAGGGTTTGGCTTCAAAATCACAACCGATGGTCACTACGACCTGGACAATAAGAGACTATGCAATTTAGCAGCTCCTCGTCAGCAAGATGAAGCAGTCAACTTGAAAACTCTTCAAGCAGAAGTTCAAAAAATACTCGAGCTAATTTCCCTATTGGAACAGCAGCTAAGCAAATTAGATGATATCGTTGAAGCACACAGAGACGAGCTCGACTTGATGTTGTCAAGTCAGCAGAGGGATATCGAGACTATAAAAGAAGCTGTAGCACAGATCATGAGTAACATTCACTCTGCAGACGCGTAACATGGAGCATAAGAAAGCAGTAGTTGAAGAACTTCACAAGCCCGCTCGTCACAACTATCCTCGTCGAAAGTTTGATATGCGTGGCTTAGATGAGACATGGCAAGCTGATTTAGTTGAGATGAAGCCCTATGCTAAGGAAAATAAAGGTTATAGGTATCTTCTCACAATCATCGACGTATTCTCCAAGTTTGCGTGGGCTGTTCCCGTAAAGAAAAAGTCTGGTGAAGAAGTTACAGCAGCAATGACGTCAGTGCTGCGTCAAGGTCGAGTACCGAAGAATTTACATACAGATAGAGGTCTCGAGTTTTACAATAGCAATTTTGAGAAGCTGATGAAGCGATACAAGATCAATTTGTACTCGACGTATAGTACTCTTAAAGCTTCTATATGTGAACGTTTCAACCGTACTCTCAAGAGCAAGATGTGGCTACAATTCAGTATTCAAGGAAATTACAAGTGGCTCGATAGCTTATCTGATTTGTTGGAAAACTATAACAATAGTAAACATCGAACAATTGGAATGAAGCCTAGCGAGGTCTCGCTTGATAATCAATTTCAAGTTATGAAACGTTATACTCGGACAATTAAAAAAGTAAAGCGTCCTAAATTTAAAGTAGGAGATAGCGTTCGCTTGAGCAAAGTGAAGCAAGTGTTCGAGAAGGGTTATACACCAAACTGGTCAACAGAGATATTCACAGTGAGTCGAGTAGTGCCAACGATTCCTCCCACTTATCGTTTGAAGGACTATCAAGACAAGCCTATTAGTGGAGGATTTTACGAGCAGGAACTGTCAAAAACAAAGTATCTGACGTATATCTCGTTGAAAAAGTTTTGAAGAAACGCGGAAATCAAGTCTACGTCAAGTGGCTTGGATTCGATAAGACTCACAACAGCTGGATTGATGCTTAGGAAAAGAAGACATTTAAAGTGTTGGTGATGCTTTTACGACAAATCGCGCACGTTATTAACTTTGAAGCACACTTTTTGCATGCGACAACATGACCGCATGGAATAAACGCTACTTGAATTTCTTCGTTATAGCATATCTTACAGGCATTCTTGTCATCAATAACTGCTTGACTTGTTGATACTTGATGCTTATATGGACCACAAACATCACGTGAAGCTGGAGTGCTACCGATCGGAACGTTACCGCAAGGTGCTTTGCCTATGAATCGGCAATGTCCACTCCATCGTTGATCTTCCACCATAGGATCATCTCCATCTTCCCACCGGCACAGTTCAACTTTACATGCAAAGCAACGTACTTTATCGATTTGCTTTGTAAAGTGAAATCCTGAAGCTGCGAGGTGTGCTGGCTCCATATAGTCCAATGGCCAGTTTTCGAAGCTTCGTAACCTTTCTTCTTCAAATCTGTAATCCATGCTTTTTTTTCTACGTTCACTCAATGATGAGCTACTGATGAGCTCTTCAGACTGCTACACGTTCTTATGTATAGCTCTCCCCTCCAGCAGACAACTTGTCGTTTTAAAAGTGGTGAGGGCCCCGACCTCGCCCCCACCCGTGAGATACAACCAACCAATAAACACAAAAATTATCCCTCCGTTAAAACGACAAGTTAGCTCACTTAAGCATTACCAAACTCCATACTACAACCTCCAAGATATTTTAGGTTGAGTTTGAGCTTGTTCGCAGCATCAGCCATCTGGTTGAATAAAGCATCATTCTCATGGAGAGCAGTGGATACTCGACTAGGGAGGAAGATATCAAACTCTCCACCTAGAGTCACCACCACCTTCACTCCATACTTAGTCTTTGCTTTTTTCAGCGATGAGACCAAGTAGACATGATCCTTCTCCAGCTCGGAGAGCTTCTTCGTAGGCAAGAAACCTCCAGCTGCAACCTTATTCAATGCTGCGAAATCCATCTTCTGCGAGGATGATCTTCTGCGAGGATGATCTTCTGCGAGGAGAACACCTGGTGATCTTCGAGGAGTACTGTGCACTAGGTATAATGTTCACTCGTCGATCGACTGGTGAGAATAATCTCTACGGCTAGCCTCACCGCCTTATGTACAGCTCTCTCCCCACTCTATAGCTTGAGCCGCCGTCGCCGCTGCAGTTGTAGCGGGGAGCCTCCAGCCGCTGCACTCGAGCCACCGCTGTAGCAGTTGTTGTGGTGGGGGCCCCAACCACGCCCCCACCCATGAGGTACAACCAACTTGACTTTACCTCTTCGTTTCTTCTTCTGCTACACCGAGACTACCTATACTACTCTCCGCCTCTTCCTTGCCGGCTCGTCGTCCTCGTTGCAGGGGCAGACAGGTGCTCTTTCTACGAGCGCCATCTCGCAAGCCTGCAGCCGGTAGTGCCCCCAAGGCAAGGTGTCGGTTTCACCGATCACTAGATGACGCTTGTCATCAAAGGGGCTCAGCGCCACCTTTTCTTGCCGCTCTGTTGTCACCACGTGACGTCGCGAGCGGATGCATTGCTGCTGACGGGTGATAACCTCCCGATCAAACAGGCAGCGGTCATAATCCGCAGGCTCAATCCTTATATTAACTACGGAGCTTCACTCCCTTGGCCTTCTTGATATGTTTCTGGCCATCTATTTCCACGCAATAGAGTTTGCTGCGCAGGCCCCGAAAGATGGTCATGACGTTGCCTGCGCACTCATCCTTCATAATGCCAAGAACCTTTTTATTTTTGCGAGCTATCCCGAACTGATTATTCTCAGGATAGTCGCTGGTGTCGAACAGGTGATTGTCTTTTTTCATTAGGTTATAGACATCAACGCCCTGTATCTCATAAATGAGACTATCAGTGTCGGTGTAAAGAAGTTTACACTTTTCACTGTAACACTCTCGCATGTACGAGTAGTGAAAGCTGTAAACATTCACCTTCGAGAGATCGAGGACGGAGAGACCCACGTAGATTGGTTTGCGGATCGTTACCTCCGTCCTCTTGAGCTGAATGCTTACAAGGTTTTCCGCAAAGATGGAGCTGCTATGAAAAGTAGGCTTAGCTATTAGCGCCTCTGCCCCATAGCGTCCACTCCACTTTGTAACAAGCTTAACCTCAATATGTTTCCGCTCGTTTTCCATAGTCTTCCCATAGACCGCATTGATTAAAAGCTTAAAGAATAGCTTTTCGAATTCATTTTTAGCATTCTTGCGCTTCTCTGTGTTCAAGTCCACGTATGGCTTGAGCCAAGCCTTCTGCTCGAAACGCAGGACCCTATGGATCTTACGTAGGGTCAGCCCATGACTCAGAGCCTGCTTTAAGGCGCGGTAGTGTATAACATACCGCTCCTTGTTGTGCAGGGTGGTCATGAGCTTCTGCTGTTTCGAGCCAGGCGCAGCGCGATGCTCGGGACACAGAGGCAGGTCTCGATGGCTATCGTGGAGACTCTCGGGATACTCCAAGTCGACCTCTAGGATGTATCCGTAGAGGTCGTCGTCGTCGACTTGGGTAATCCCGAGAGCACTGACGTTCTCTACCCATTGGAACTTTCCATAGGGTAGAGATTGCGTCATAGCCCAACCATAGAGGTTATTTACGTCGTAGTACATGAGATACTTCGACTCCTCTAGCGGGTTGTAACCCTCGCTCATGTAGCAGTTGTTCGCTTTTGCGTAGCGATTACTGCATTGGCTTACACCACCCCGGATACCTCGCTCAACGAATAGGAGCATGTCTATAACCGTGAGGAGTTCCAGCTCGACTCCAGTATGCTTGAGCATAGCATCCCAAGTGAGTCCGGGGGTGGTGAAGTAATGAGCGGGATCGAGACCGTACGCTTCAAGACATGTCGAGCGGAAATTATCGAACACATCTGCCAACAGGAGTACGTCCGTCTTGAGGTAGAGATCGGAGTACTCACCGAGGCTAGCGATGTTGAAGCGCTGCCACACATTCTGTGCATGCGCATACTCCGCATCCTCTATACCGCTCTCAGTCAGCTGACTGTAGAAGTCGGCTTGGGAGGGGAGTTCCGTCTGCTTTAGCTTGTTAAAGCCGGAGACGTAATCGTAAGGGAATACTCCCTTACGTTGGAGGAGCTCTATCTGCTCACTCGTATAGCCATCTTGCTCGAACTCTCGCTTAGCAATGTCGAGATGATCGAGGTAGGAGGCAAGCTTCTCGAGGGAAGACGCCATGAAGCGGAAGGAGTCGAGGAAGCGGAAGCTAATGTCGCTTCCGTCGACAAACTTAGTGAAGGAGATGTAGCGCTCCTTGTTCTCGGGAAGAAGGCTGATATTTCCCTTGAAGTTGGTAGCACACGCTATCTCCTTAATAATAAAGTGGGAGTCGTATCCGGTAAGATTGTGGAAGATGACCGGGATATAATGTGAATTCTGAAAATTCAGATTACATCCCTGGTGGGCAGCTCCACGGTAACGACCAGTCAGGTGGCAATGATCGCGCACCTTTGTCTGCATCTGCACAAACTGCTTCTTGCAGATGTGACAGGAGGCAGCCTGAGCAAAGGCTTGCTCTTCGTCAGCTGTTAGTGCTAATGGTTTAGGATTGGTGTAAACCTGCTCCAGCTTGCACCGCACCGCATCGAGCTCAGCAACAAACCACTGAACAGGAGTTTGTACATCGTTGCTCTCTACTTGTCTGTAGCTACGATAGCCAGAGTAGCCATCGTTGAAGCTACTTGACACGTAGTAGCCAATGTAGGCTTGGTGTTCTTGGAAAGCGTGCTTGTCTTGCCCAGGCTTTAAGAGACACTCAAAGTCAGCGTAGATGACGTATGGGACACGTTCAGCTCGCTTCACATTCTCAAATTTGAGAATTTTATCCTTCTCGCTAGGAAGCTTAACCTTGCACTTATTGACTTGAGCACAGTCAATTTCATGCTCTGTTAGTTTATCTACAGAGTAGAAGAAGTGCAAGCATCGATCGCAAATGTACTTTTTATGTTCATGCTTGGACACCTGACTATAGATCAAGCGAAAGATTTTCTTGATCCATACAGAGTGGAACTTTGGGAGAGGATGCTCCTCTGCCTCCTCCTCCTCCTCCTCCTCCTCCTCGTCCACGTAGTAGTCCTGGATGAGAAGCAGGTTGACATGCTTCTCCTTCTTGTTAGAGGTCACATGACACGGTGATACCTCGTAACGCTGACCTCTCTTCTTCAGAATGTAGAGATTCACCGACACGCTGTTCTGCTTCTCGAACTTGCTGATGCTCTTGGCTTGTACTGGGAACTCGATTCCCTTGAAGCATAGCTCATCAGCAAATTCTCTATACTTGGATACTCGATTTGCATCCTTAGCTTGAGGATGCAGCGCTGACAAGATAGCCCACTTGAAGCACTCGTTGTCTTGGTTCCGCACATTAATACAAGCCTGTTTCTTCTGAATGAAATCGGGAAGGGGGATGTATGAACTCCCATTCATAGGTTTGTACTTATTAATGTGTACGGTAACACTCAAGATCTGCCGGAGAGTCCAGCCAGAATCTTTCTCCTGGAACTCTTCCATTGCAGTCTGCAAGGGTTGCTGCGCTTTCTCCACGAACCATTCAGAGAGGCTCGTAGTTTGAAAGATGGCTGCATTTTTAGTGCTAAAGTATTTTACTTCGAAACACTCAGAGCCATTCCTGACTATAGCATACTCTGCTGCAAGTTCAAGCCGAACCTTGACAGCATTGTATTCTGTAAGTACTGCCTTGATCTTCTCTTTAAAGAGAGGTAGATCATCGTTCAAGAATGAAACAATATCAAGATGACTAAGGTTAGTAATAATGCCAGATCTTATACGAGTATCAAAAGCTGAATGAAAATCATCCCATTTAACTTTGGGTTGATCAGCTGATACCGTAGCAATATTACCCCCTCTCTTTGAATATTCAAGGAGCTTACCTTTAATACTAAGCAAATGTGCAGAGATTGTCTGACACTTTTTAGTCCGGGCGTCAGGGAGTTCAAATGTGGAATATCATGAAGTTTCTTATAACTTTAGTTTTATCATTGAAATGTATTGTTGGTAACGTACTGAAAATAACCTTAAAGTCTCGACTTCGGGTCAGGTCGGGAACATTGTTATTATTGCAAAATAAACTTCAAAAATGCACTTTTTTTAAGCTTTTCGTGAATAACTTCTTTATGACTCATTTTATGTAAAAAAAGATAGAGATGAAAGTTGTTCAGAATTGAATTTTGTATAAGGTACATATGTTCCCGACTGCCAAATTAAGTTTTTTCATCGTTAAATTGTTAAACAAAAAAAATTTTTTTTTTAAATTTCATATTGCTACAGATTTCACAAAAAATAATTTTTTTCATTGGATGAACACCTATAGATGAGTTTTGGTACGAATAATTTAAAAATCGATGTCCGATCTTGATATCTCAAAATGGCGTCTTATTGCAAAATTATTTAGCCTAAAATTTCAAATTCATCTCCAAATTGCCCATGGAACGATAAGTTGATCCAACCACCTTTAATCGATAGCTTACGACGTACTCAATAAACGCTAAAAAAATTTTTAAAAAATTAATATTTAACAACATTTTTAACAATAAATAATTTTTATTTTCGCCAATTTTGAAGTTAGACGAATGCAGTAAAGTGCATTTTAAAGTACGTAAAAAACCATGAATTTTCATGTAAACTTTATTTAGATCGGACCAATAGGAACGGAGATACGAAAATTTTTTCAATCGACGTTCACGCCGAAACTACTTAATAATTTTTGATGAAATTTAGTTTACAGCTTGCTCAACAAATACTCTAAATGATGGCATTTTACCCGATAGTTGTAATGGACCTATGTCGTGCAAAACGACCGATGAAGGAATGTGAAATTAGCGCGCGCGGCCGCGCGGCTGCTTCGGCCCGGCGGCGCGGTGGTGGGGGGAGCGCCGCTGCAGCTTTCGGGAACTTTAGATGTTAAATTCTTTTCTCGGCAACCAGAGGTCGTACGGTAATGCTTTTTTTTTAATTTTATGTGTTTTTTTCTCAGCTTTCATGTCGTGTTAATGAAATTGTCGTAGCTGCATCAACAATACTCGAAATTGACTTGTTTTCTGGAAAAAAAACTTTTTTCGAGGTATACACTATACATACATGAATATATTGTGCAACAAAATACATTTATGATTATATATATCAATACAAGAATAATAACTGCTTTCTATTTTAATATTATACTAAATTAAGGTATTAATCTCCGTAAAATCAGTTGGATTCAATTGGAATTTATTGCTTCGAATTTTGAGTATATTTTTGGAGTTGTACTGACTTTATTAAATATATGTATTGGAGTATGTGTACGTATTTATTTATACAAATACGATAGATAAAATTGCCTTTTATCTATTTCAGTAGTACATATTATTTTTAATATTTTTGTTGAACAGATTATCCTTGCATGTATATACTGTACTACAAAACATATTTATGATTATATACATGTGTGTATGTATATACATATATATGCGTGTGTCAATGAATAAATGAATAAAAAACATGTTCTTTACGTATTTATGTACACACACACGCACGCACGCACGCACGCACGCACGCACCCACACACACACACACACACACACAAACACATGTATATAATCATAAATATGTTTTATAGTATACTATATACAATATACATGTAAAGATAATCTCTGTAGCAAAAACATTAAAAGTAATATGTACTACCAAAATAGTAAGCAGTTATTATTCTTGTACTGATATATATCTGTGGCTTGCAGGAAGAACCACTTAAGTGACATTTTGCGAAAAATTTTTTTATGTCGAATTCGAGGAGCTCTTAGTACCCTTTTTCATTGTACAATAGTAGGATTTTCGAAATGCACAAATATTTTAAATGCCAGCCGATTGCATAATCACTTAACTGCGTCTCCGTCTCTCGTAAAAATTTTACCACAGAACCAGTTAAGTGCACTCGTTTTTTTTATTTTTGTGCGAGATACACCGTGTGGAGTACATTAAAGCGGTATAATATATATCTAATTACCTATACCGATGTATTCGTCGGTTTTTTTAAATTAAAAAAAAAATTTTTAACGTTTTTAAATTTTTTAAAAATTGTCAATTTGCAAAAACAAAAAAATTACTGGAATCGCTCTGATAAAATTTATACGTATTCCTTAGCTGATTCTAAGAACTTATTACTCTTGAAAATTTTTTCCAAAAGTTTGTGGTTTCTGAATAAAAAATTCGTAAAAGTCTTCGTAAAAAATTTTCAATTATAATATGCGCCAGTTTAACCTCACCGAGGTTCGAAATCAATCCCCAAATCACGTATCTTTTAGGTTTAGACATTTATCCCATTGGTTAGAGGGGTTCCAGATACATTGCAAATGAAAACTTTCTTGAAATCTCGAATTAAAACAAAAAATTGTGGAAAAACCATGCTTTTTTCCTTTAAACCGTTTTTTCTCATAGTTAATAACAATTTTCGAAAATTTTAATTATACCATTGGAAAGGGCATGAGTTAAACTTTAAAAATATGCCCTGCCCGAATTTTTTTAATCGCAAATTACATTAGTTACGAGCCCTCAAAGACAGTGACCGCATAACCACTTATCTTCAAAGTTCCCGCAGAACCACTTAACTCGAGTAATTTGTTTAGCTTGGGCGTCGATAATGAAACTATTTACAAATGTAATACTACGGTTGTATCCGTATCAGGTACCTAATCAAATGAGCCAATACTTAGATCTTTTCTCTGACATTTCGATCTTACGTATTACTTCAAACATTGAAATCGCTTTTTCTCGAAAACACGAAAATGTCACTTAAGTGGTTCTTACTGTAAGCCACAGATATAATCATAAATGTATTTTGTTGCACAATATATACATGTACGTATAGTGTATACCTCGAAAAAAGTTTTTTTTCTAGAAAACAAGTCAATTTCGAGTATTGTTGATGCAGCTACGACAATTTCATTAACACGACATGAAAGCTGAGAAAAAAACACATAAAATTAAAAAAAAAAAGCATTACCGTACGACCTCTGGTTGCCGAGAAAAGAATTTAACATCTAAAGTTCCCGAAAGCTGCAGCGGCGCTCCCCCCACCACCGCGCCGCCGGGCCGAAGCAGCCGCGCGGCCGCGCGCGCTAATTTCACATTCTTTCATCGGTCGTTTTGCACGAAATAGGTCCATTACAACTATCGGGTAAAATGCCATCATTTAGAGTATTTTTTGAGCAAGCTGTAAACTAAATTTCATCAAAAATTATTAAGTAGTTTCGGCGTCAGCATCGATTGAAAAAATTTTCGTATCTCCGTTCCTATTGGTCCGATCTAAATAAAGTTTACATGAAAATTCATGGGTTTTTACGTACTTTAAAATGCACTTTACTGCATTCGTCTAACTTCAAAATTGGCGAAAATAAAAATTATTTATTGTTAAAAATGTTGTTAAATATTAATTTTTTAAAAAGTTTTTTTTAACGTTTATTAAGTACGTCGTAAGCTATCGATTAAACGTGGTTGGATCAAGTTATCGTTCCATGGGCAATTTGGAGATGAATTTGAAATTTTAGGCTAAATAATTTTGCAATAAGACGCCATTTTGAGATATCAAGATCGGACATCGATTTTTAAATTATTCGTACCAAAACTCATCTATAGGTGTTCATCCAATGAAAAAAATTATTTTTTGTGAAATCTGTAGCAATATGAAATTTAAAAAAAAAATTTTTTTTGTTTAACAATTTAACGATGAAAAAACTTAATTTCGCAGTCGGGAACATATGTACCTTATACAAAATTCAATTCTGAACAACTTTCATCTCTATCTTTTTTTACATAAAATGAGTCATAAAGAAGTTATTCACGAAAAGCTTAAAAAAAGTGCATTTTTGAAGTTTATTTTGCAATAATAACAATGTTCCCGACCTGACCCGAAGTCGAGACTTTAAGGTTATTTTCAGTACGTTACCAACAACACATTTCAATCATAAAACTAAAGTTATAAGAAACTTAATGCAAAAATGCTAACTTGCCCCGACTATTTGCTTTTCCTCTCTGGTCAGGGCTGAACCAGTCGAAATCTTCTTGATACTCTCGAGAGCTTTAGAGGTTAGCATTAACCATCTCTTTAAATCCTCTACGTCAGCATCACCACTGTGAGCATAACGTAGAGATCCTAGCAGCCAATTGACTGTCAACTCAAGATACTCGATGGTGGTCATCTGTAAAAAAATCTAAAATTAGTAATTATTGAAAGATGATTGCAATAATAAATATAATACTTACCTTGAGGAGTCCTGAAAAAGTCTTCTACTAGAATCTTCTGCGAGGATGATCTTCTGCGAGGATGATCTTCTGCGAGGATGGTCTTCTGTGAGGAATCTTCTGCGAGGCCTGGTGATCTTCGAGGAGTACTGTGCTCTAGGTACAATGTTCACTCGTCGATCGACTGGTGAGAATGATTTTCCAAAGACTGCTGCATCCCTTTTATACTCGCCCTGATGGCACGGGATTGGCTGTCCCACCGCTACTTGTAGGTTTGCAGGTTTGAACATGTTTAACGTTCGCTGATTGGTCTATTGCAAGTATAGTCCTGCATAGATAGTATCGCCACCTGTTGACGCTCACAGCGGCGGCTCGACTGATGCGCAGAGAGCGTCCACTGAGGTTGCGCACTAGCCCTCGGTAGGGTATGAATGGTAGGGTAACGCGGCGGCTAGACTGATGCGTAGAGAGCGTCCACTGAGGTTGCGCACTAGTCCTCGGTAGGGTATGAGTGGTATGGTAGCGCAGCGGCTAGACTGATGCGCAGAGAACGTCCACTGAGATTGCGCGGTAGCGGTGCGGCGGCTCGAGTGGTGGGGGAAGTAGTATAAGAGAAACATCATCGCTCGAGAAAGTCATTATTCTTCGAGATGGAGTACGTAGTAGACGTGCAAGGTTTCAAGACCGCTTCCAATGAGTTCATCTTCAAGGAGGTAGCCATTGTTGCTCTCGAAGATGATGCAGTACTCTCTGTCTTCCTATTCAAACCTTATTGTGAATGGTCCTTGCTCTCACCCTCGACTCAATCTCAATGTTCCTGGTTGGAGAAAAATTTCCATGGAATACCCTGGACCTCGGGTGAGATTCCATATAGTCAGCTTCGAAGCATCATGTTGACTATGCTAGTTGATGCAAGCAGAATATATGTTAAGGGGTTAGAGAAAAAAAGATGGCTGCAAACAATCGTAGCTAATAAACAGTAAGTATTATATAATTAATTAAATGATTAATAATAATAATGTAATCCTTTTTTGTAGCATTGTATTCAACGTTGAGTATCTGGGCTGTCCTCCCCTTCCCATGCTGCGATTGCAGGTGTTTACACTGTGTGTACACCATCCGCTATGTTGGAATCCTATGTGTGCAGCTCGAAACGTTCAAGGAATCAAGAAATTTCTGCTAGATCAACGATTGTAAACAATGTATAATAATAAAAGGAAGTTATGGAGAGGTAGACATATGGTTGCACATCACAGGTGAGGGCGTGGATGGGGCCCTCACCCTTCCTTAAAAAAAAAATATTTTAATTACTTTTGCTTTTTGTTTAGGAAGGGTGGAGGCCCCAGCCACGCCTCCACCTGTGGGGTACAACCAACCTGTACTACCCCTCCATGACTTCCTCCCCGAGAGGTGATCCTAAGGACAGGTCGGCTTGCGCGTCCAGGGACCCGTGTCCTCTAGAGGACGACGAATGCTGGCTGCGCGCCGCTCCCGTTCCTTTCGGACAACCTCTCGGTTGGCGGCGAACTCCTGCTTTCGCCTATCCGATAGAATCAACCTACTCCGCGGCTCGTCCGGCAGAACCTTCTGCATCGGACGTCGTGGGTGCTGGTGCGGGTTGCCTAAAGGAATAAATTCCTTAATAGCTTCCCGCAACCGCTCCCGAACCGGTTTTAGCTGATCTGCCGGATTAAACGCCTTCGTCTCTTCCTCCTTACTTGGCTTCGAGAAAGGCTTTGTCCGTAAGGACAAGTCCTTCTCTAGCAAGTAAGTCAGAATCGACCAGCGCTTATCGTCATTGCATTCATCAAGTAATGGTAATGAAGCCATGATGACAGGAGATGCCTATCGTTTGCCCTTTATCCCTTATATCCACTTGAGAATGCTTTATTACTTGTGGGCGAATCTGCTTAGAAGAAGAAATACTCCATCTAGCGGATTAGTTTCAGTAATTAACTATAGCTATTATTTTTAACTCGCGCTTACCGCCACTCTTGCACATGTATACTCTTACGCATGGCATCCCCACTCTTGCGCGCGTCTCTTTCCTTACGCGTGGTATTCTATTTTTAACTCACACTTACCCCCACTCTCGCGCGCGCGTCTCTCTTCGTACTCGCGACATTCCATCCCCACTCTCGCGCGTCTTCGTACGCATGGTATTCACGCGGGCTGTATCGGTCTGTTACCGGTAGGTGGCGACGCGCGGTAATGACACAGGCACGCACATCGACAGTGTGCCGCCGCTGGGTATATATACGGTGTGCTCGTGCCACCGTCGCTGTGTATATCTATATACAGTGGGCTCGTGCCACCGCCGCTGTGTATATCTATACACGGTGGGCTCATACCGCCGCTACTGTGTATCTATATACAGTGGGCTCGTACCGCTGTGTATGTATACGGTGGGCTCGTGCCGGCGCTGTGTATATCTATATACATAGTGGACTCATGCCGGCGCTGTGTATATCTATATACATAGTGGGCTCGTGCCTCGTGTATAGTGCGCTCGTACCGGCCTGCGCTCGTACCCGGCTGCGCTAGAACCCACCTGCGCTAGAAGCCGCCTGCGCTAGAAACGGCCTAGAGAGAGATGGGGGAGGGGGGGGGGGTATGGTGGTCTCGTACCCGCCTGCGCTCGTACCGCCATGCGCTCGTACCGCCATGCGCTCGTACCGCCATAGGTTATCTACTGGTAATAAATAGAATCAGTGAGGCCGATAGAATATTTCAATATATTCACACACAGAAATCTTTTTGTTTTGCAATATCTTACTTAATGACTCTAATTATATTGCGATAAGAAATTATGCAAAAATAAAAAACGTACGCTTACTCTATTCCAATTGCTGGTCTAAATTTAATAGATATGCCAGCTATTTTCCTAGTTTGTTAATAAACACAAACAATGAGGCTGATAAAAACAGGAACTTTTTTGTTTTCCAGTATTTGCTCCAAGCATATAACCTCACATGAACCAATATGGTAAATAATAACTTAAACATAAATCTGAAAAAAAAAAAACATTTAAACAAAGAATAAGTTCATAAAATTCTATATATATATATAATATATTTAAATGTGATATAAAACTAATACTTATCTGATTGTGTTCTCGTAATTCATTTTTTCCATAACCGTGTAAAAACAAAAATATTAATTATATTTGACACTTTTTTAAAATCTATATTTATGTTATTATTTAACAATATTTAGCAATATATATATATATATATATATATATATATACAGAAACAGCAAAAGAAAATTCATGTTGATAAAAAATAACACTGTGTATGAAAACATCGTCTGTCGTCTGCGGAAAAATAACGTATACTAAAGTATATCTATATAGCCCAGAATGACGTAGATACTACGTCACCGGATATCCGTCGAATAATTGTTCTCCCGTGAGGAGAATTGAGGAGTCCGAACTTTCACTTTACAATATCATTCGATAGAAGCAATTTCACAAAATATGGCCCTGATGTGATTTTATTACTTTCGTCGCAAGCTTTCATTTAAGCGCTCGTACGTAAGAAACGAAGCAGTCAATACGAAGAAAACCGTACGTCAAGGTTCCAACAGGGCAAGTTCAAAGTATAATAGGGTCTGGCTAGCGCCCGACGGCGGCGTACGTACTAAAGTACCTTATACTTGCCATCGTGGCGCTACCGCGCCCCTTGATAAAATAATGTTTAAACATTCCATGAAAAATCGCATGAATCCAAATTACATTAGGAAATTTGAAAAACGTTTAAAATTAATAATAATACATACTAAATATTTAAATATTTATATAATTTTTACGTATAGCAATTGTCTTTTAATTCACAGTTACAACAAGAAGGGTAAAAGCACGAAGGAATGAATTTTTAGAATATTTCTCTAATTGCTTGGACCTAGATTCGGCTACACCAAGTGCTAAAGAGATTAATGCATTCAAGAAAATCGCAAGAAATGAAGTCTTACGTAACCGACCAGAAACACATATACGATCCTGGGTGCATGTTCAACAGAATAAAATTAAACGAGATGGTCATCTACCTGTTAGTTCTCATGTTCCAAATTACATATATGCATACTTCCAAAAATACATAGATGCTGGAAAGGAGCCGTCACATGAAAAATGTGCAAAATTTATACAAAGATCTCTATTAAAAAAGAATATTACAATTGATAATGTCCAGAAATGGGTGTAAATGGCAATCAAGAAAAAACCTAAAAAAAATCAAGGGGCGCGGTAGCGCCTCGATGGCAAGTATAAGGTAGGTCAGTACGTACGCCGCCGTCGGGTGCTAGCCAGACACTATATACGTTGAATTGGCCCTGTTGGAAACTTGTCGTTCAGTTGTCTTGACATCGACAGCTTTGTTTCTCACACATGAGCACTTAAATGAAAGCTTGCCAAAAAACTAACAAAATCACATCAGGATCATATATTGTGAAATTGCCTGTATCAAAAGTTATTGTGAAGTGAAAGTTCGGACCCCTCATTTCTTTTCGCGAGAGAAAACTGAACAATTAATGTAATTCCGGTTACGTCAGAGCTACGTACTTCCGTAATATATATAGATCATCATGTATATATATTATACTTATACACGTAGTATTGCATATACAGTTTATGTGTGCAGACAAGCAGACACTAAGTGTATTTACATTTTAATAATTTAAGATTTTATTTTTAAACAATACACATGTAGTGTTAAAGAATATATATACTTGATATGTTTTATGATGTTACAATAAATAACTAGTGAAGTGATTTATTATTTTGAAAACAATACGGATATTAATTAAGACATGACTAATAGGCTAGAATTAGATAAGTATTTAGTTTTACTTTTTTTATAAATCTTACATAATATAATGAAAGATTTTGTGAACTGATTCTTTGTTAAAATGTTCTCTTTTATTTTTCAGGTTTTATTGGATTGAAAGGCATACAACTATCAGGATGCATTTTCTTGTGATGTGACAAGCTAGTGAAGTGTAAAGTATTTAATGATTCATCTTTCAAGAAAGTTTACGTTGTTGAAGTGAATATGTAACTTCTTCTATCGTCTCCTGGGTTCACCTTCCAAGCAAGTTTCTACATTCTTGAAGTGGATGTGTAATTTTTTCCATCGTCTCCTGGGAGGTAGACTCTCAGGCTATTCGTCGAAATGGATCCTGATGAGAAGCTAGTGAAAGTGTTGTATTTTCATCATCCAAGAATCAAAGAAAATTTATACAGACTTTCCAGTTTATATAATTTTCTTGTGATGTGACAAGTTGGTTAAGTGTTAGGATTATATTCAATCTTCCACGCAAGAAAGTTTCTACAATTGTGGAAGTGCTTATGAACAATTATTAAATTTTCCTATCGTCTCCTGGGAGATAGACTCTCAGGCTATACATCGAAAGGGATCCTTACAAATAGCTAGTGTGTTTTATTTTCTTGGTTCAAGAATCGAAGAAAGTTTTAACATAGAGAATATTCAGTATAAGGAAAAAATTGTCTTGTATTGTGAGAAGCTAGTGAAGTGTCAAGAATATGCATCGCTCATGCATGAAAGTTTCTAAGTTGTTTAAGTGTATATGAATAATTCATAACTTTTCCTATCGTCTCCTGGGAGGTAGACTCTCAGGCTATTCGTCGAAAGGGATCCTGATGAGAAGCTAGTGAAAGTGTTGTATTTTCATCGTCCAAGAATCAAAGAAAATATAATTTTCTTGTGATGTGACAAGTTGGTTGATTGTTACGATTATATTCAATCCTCCACGCAAGAAAGTTTCTACAATTGTGGAAATGCCTATGTTAACTTTTCCTATCGTCTCCTGGGAGATAGACTCTGAGGCTGTACGTCGAAAAGAATTCTTATGAATAGATAGTAAAAGTGTTTTATTTTCTTGGTTCAGAGAATATTCAGTTTATATAAGGAAAAAATTGTCTTGTATTGTGAGAAGCTAGTGAAGTGTCAAGAATATGCATCGCTCATGCATGAAAGTTTCTAAGTTGTTTAAGTGTATATGAATAATTCATAACTTTTCCTATCGTCTCCTGGGAGGTAGACTCTCAGGCTATTCGTCGAAAGGGATCCTGATGAGAAGCTAGTGAAAGTGTTGTATTTTTATTGTTCAAGAATCAAAGAAAATTTATACAGAATTTCCTGTTTATATAATTTTCTTGTGATGTGACAAGTTGGTTGAGTGTTACGATTATATTCAATCTTCCACGCAAGAAAGTTTCTACAATTGTGGAAGTGCTTATGTTAACTTTTTCTATCGTCTCCTGGGAGATAGACTCTGAGGCTGTACGTCAAAAAGAATTCTTATGAATAGATAGTAAAACTGTTTTATTTTCTTGGTTCAGAGAATATTCAGTTTATATAAGGAAAAAATTATTTTCTATTGTGAGAAGCTAGTGAAGTGTCAAGAATATGCATCGCTCATGCATGAAAGTTTCTAAGTTGCTTAAGTGTATATGAATAGTTTATAACGTTTCCTATCGTCTCCTGGGAGGTAGACTCTCAGGCTGTTCGTCGAAAGGGATTCTTATGAATAGCTAGAGAAAGTGTTTTATTTTGTTTTTAAATTACCGTCAATATTTCCTAAAAATTTTTTAAATTGTTCCAAAGTCTAATTTTGGTACATTTATGCATTTATTAGAGAGAGATGGAAAGATAGTTCCTTCTGCTAGAGCTTAATTTGCTCTGTCTTCAAAAATATTTTTTAAAATTTATTTTTAAATGAAACTAAATAAAAATGATTAATGAGCATGGATGTATTGATTATAATTAATGGTTTATTGACTTTTATATAAGTCAAATAACCTTGAAACTATTACATATGGAGTATATGGTACCCGGGTGCGCTTTTCAAAGTATAAAATCTTGATTAGATTATTTTAATTATTATAAATGTTAAAACTGAATGTATAGGGATATTCTATAGTATTTTTATAATGTCGTGCAACAAAATTTCTCTGGATTACGCTAATATTTCACGGTTTTACCTACATTTTTTTAACAAGTCATTTTTAATAAACTTGTGCTTTTTAATAAATGAGCTGTTATATTTATTTCTCACAGAGAAACCAAGACCTGTGATATTCTCGGACTTTCACAGGTTCTTTTATAATGAGTTAAGCTATCTTTTCAAATGTTTGTGTCTTCGATATTGATGATCGATCAAGCTGAACACTTGTTTTTAAGGCTTAAAAGGTTTATACGTAGAATCACTCAGAAGCATTTTGGTCACTCTGAATATTAAAAATAACTAAGTTTTCGTTAAACATACCAATCAGAGGGATATCATGAGAAATTTGAAGTTTACCATATAGACCAATTTCAAAATAATCATCATATAAGGCATTCAAAATCGAAGAGCTAAAAACTGGTCTAGACGATTAACTTTAAATTTCATATGCTATCCCTCTGATTGATTTGCTCAATTCAAAAATAGTTATTTTTAATTTTCAGAATGCCCAGAGTTCAGGCAGTTTCCAGAATGTGGGTTGAGCGTCTCTTTTTCTAAAAGGTAAAAAGATCATACAAGTTTTCAAGCCCACTACTTAGAGGGATAGTATAAGAATTTTGAAGATGGTATAGTTTAGCAGTATTGAGATAATCAGAGATTAGAAATTTCAAAATTCAATAATTCAAAACTGGAAAATTCTTAGATTATCCCTCTAAGTGACTGGCTTGACAATTTATATTATCTATATACATTCAACAGATCATAACCGAATGGAATTTTTTGGCCATGCCTGGTTAGGTCACTCTAGTGTATATATTGCAGTTCATAAATAAACACTACGTTAGTAGCTGATTGCTTTAAATACATCTTACCTTAAAAGCTATAAATTTAGTATATATTTAATAAACTATAACTTGTTTGCTAAATGACTCAATTCAATTTAGAATAGAACTCAATAGAACTCAATAGAACTCAATAGAACTCAATTTAGAATATATTTAATAAACTATAACTTGTTTGCTAAATGACACTATTCAATATTGACACTAAATTTATGATGTCAACCGTGTAAGTATTTATGTGAAAGTCATACAGGGGATACCACAACTTTACTGACACTATTTTTTACAGGTTTTCATAAAGTTTGAATTCGATTACAGTTTTCTAAACGTTTACCGAATTAGGTGGGTTGCATTAAAAATGATAATACATCTATCATAAAGAATCATAGGGATATTGGAAATTAACTTACATATACTTCTTTTTATTCTAAATATTATTTTCATTATTCCATAATATAGATTGAACAATTGTGAAGGATACGATATAAACTTGTATAAATATTAAAATGCTATATCACTCATGGTCTGCATGACAATAGTATACGTAACGTACAAATGCTTTCAAGAAAGCAGTTATCAGTTAAGTAATTAGCAATAATTTTAGACGTACAGATTTCTTTGATGTATATTTGCCAAACAAATCATTATGGAAGTTAACATAAAATTTAGTGTCAATAAAGGAAAAAAAAACGCGCTATTCTATTTACCTCGAGGGTGGTGTGGAAAAGATAGATCTCTTAGTAAATAATAATGATCTAAAAAAACTATTTACTCTACAGATAATGTCTAAAAAATAATTATTATTATTAATACAATAATCCATGAGCAAATGTACATTAATATTTTAAATTTATTACTTATTTAGTTGATGTTAACTATTCTTTGTAATTTACATATTATATACCTTTTAAAAGTAGTGAAATCTCTCCCCCCCCCCCCAAACAAACCTTTTCAAGGTAAAAGGCTGGCAAGTATAAGGTCGTTTCTACATGTAAAATTAAAGATTAATCTTACAACTCTTGATAACCTTAATGTAAAAAAAAACTCTTAATAACACTTATGCAGACAAAACCAAACTTTTATTAACATTCATACAGACAAAATAAAAATTCTTAGAGCTTACTCTAAAATTCAACTTTAATTTTCAAACTTCGACAACTCTTATGTAGTCGAAATTATAAGTGCTGTATTCTATACAGTTATTTAATTATGGAAATTAAAGATCTTGATAACACTTATATAGACAAAATACTAGTAGCTTTACTGCATACTCTTAAGTCGTGTGGATATTTTAATCGTCAGATCAACAAATAATATATCTTCTTTCCTCTTGTGAATAAGTGATCGAACACAAATACTGGAAGAATATGTGATACTTATAGATCAAGTTGGAAAACAAATAATTATGTTAGGATGAATGTCTTCTTTTACCTATTCAATGAGTTAATCACAATCACTCAAATCATGATGCTTATACATCAAGCTAAAAAATCCGAAACTCTCATGTATGAAAATATGAACGTGTAACCATCTTCGCGTTAAGGGTCTGTTGGACAGATTACCATTTCTTCAGTGTCACTTCTCCTTCGATTATCTATACCTTCGATTTGACATAAATTCTCATTTTAATTTTAAGAAAAGAAAGTTATGATATCAATAAATAAATTGGCAAGTTTTTTGTTATAAAAAGTAATTTTTTTGAAATAAATAAATAACCGATTAAATTGAGGAAGGATTATAAATATATGTGTTCATATAAACACTCAATCAAATTGCAGCATGTGAAAAGGTGGATAGCCTGTGAAAAGGTACAGTCGGGTACAATTAAAACTTTGAATAATTGCGACTGCTGCCACGTTCTGTACATGTAATAGAATGGTATGATGTTCTTACATGACATTATCACATGACAAATGTGCCCAGAATATGTAGTAATATCATGTTTGTCTAAAATTATTATGTAATTTAACAAGATTGTTTCGCATCATGAAAACTTTTTCATTTATTTATGGAAGCTACGAGCGGATGTACAATCTACTCTACTTAGTAATTCAGTAAATGTATTGCTATCCTTATTTCATTTAAAATCTATGTCCAGGACGATTATATACAATTATATATGAGATTTAAATTCTGTTGATTTACATACATTTAAAAAAAAAAACAGGAATAAATTCTATCATGTAGAACGCAATTTTTTGACGGAAAAACTTGCCGCCCCGTCCTATCATAGATAATCGATGAACCACTAAATGTCAGTGTAATTAAGAATATCATAAAATTTTTAATATAGTTAATTTATCGTCCTATTATCCTATAATGCGTAATACTCAAATCATTATATGAAACTGTGAGACCAATGGCCTCAAATAATAATAAACAATGGAATTTTTTAATTAAGTAAAGATTTTAATTAAGTAAAGATTTGAAACTAAAAGCTGTAAACTACATAAATATTAATTTAACATTTTTAAACTTGATTTATTTTCCAACTAGAGTCATAGAAATTTATTTTGTAACATTTTTTTAATATGTAATAATAGTCACAATTATTTTTAATCAACTTCCTGCAATCTTCCGATAATACTAACAGAGGTTTGTAAAACATACATACAAATAACCAAAAATGAGCTTGGAATGATTGCAAGATTAAGTTTGAATTCTTCAAAAATTGGTCAAGGACAGTAATAAATACATATAGAATGAAAAATCGATTCAGAGATTTTTTAACGGTGTTTCATTAACAAGTTAATTTGGTTAACCTTGCATAATTTGAAGATGGTATACATCGTTATCTATGATAGGGCGGGGCGGCAAGTTTTTCCGTCAAAAAATTGCGTTCTACATGATAGAATTTGTTCCTGTTTTTTTTAAATGTATGTAAATCAACAGAATTTAAATCTCATAAATTGTATATAATCGTCCTGGACATAGATTTTGAATGAAATAAGGATAACAATACATTTACTGAATTACTAAGTACAGTAGATTGTACATCCGCTCGTAGCTTCTATAAATAAATGAAAGTTTTCATGATGCGAAACAATCTTGTTAAATTACATAATAATTTTAGACAAACATGATATTACTACATATTATGGGCACATTTGTCATGTGATAATGTCATGTAAGAACATCATACCATTCTATTACATGTACAGAACGTGGCAGCAGTCGCAATTATTCAATGTTTTAATTGTACCCGACTGTACCTTTTCACAGGCTATCCACCTTTTCACATGCTGCAATTTGATTGAGTGTTTATATGAACACATATATTTATAATCCTTCCTCAATTTAATCGGTTATTTATTTATTTGAAAACAATTACTTTTTATAACAAAAAACTTGCCAATTTATTTATTGATATCATAACTTTCTTTTCTTAAAATTAAAATGAGAATTTATGTCAAATCGAAGGTATAGATAATCGAAGGAGAAGTGACACTAAAGAAATGGTAATCTGTCCAACAGACCCTTAACGCGAAGATGGTTACACGTTCATATTTTCATACATGAGAGTTTCGGATTTTTTAGCTTGATGTATAAGCATCATGATTTGAGTGATTGTGATTAACTCATTGAATAGGTAAAAGAAGACATTCATCCTAACATAATTATTTGTCTTCCAACTTGATCTATAACTTGATCTATATAACTTAATCTATTCTTCCAGTATTTGTGTTCGATCACTTATTCACAAGAGGAAAGAAGATATATTATTTGTTGATCTGACGATATCAACACGTTTTAAGAGTATGCAGTAAAGCTACTAGTATTTTGTCTATATAAGTGTTATCAAGATCTTTAATTTCCATAATTAAATAACTGTATAGAATACAGCATTTATAATTTCGACTACATAAGAGTTGTCGAAGTTTGAAAATTAAAGTTGAATTTTAGAGTAAGCTCTAAGAATTTTTATTTTGTCTGTATGAATGTTAATAAAAGTTTGGTTTGGTCTGCATAAGTGTTATTAAGAGTTTTTTTTTACATTAAGGTTATCAAGAGTTGTAAGATTAATCTTTAATTTTTACATGAAGAAACGACCTTATACTTGCCAGCCTTTTACCTTGAAAAGGTTTGTTTGGGGGGGGGGGTATTATTTACAATTATCCAGTACGTTACGGAGGCAAATATTTTAATTTTATAGGACAAAAATTTATAGATATATACAATATATCTATATATAAATAAGTTAGAAAAAGTAAAAGTTTTAGTTTTTTCGATACTCATTAAATAATTTTTTTTGTATAAACATGCCAATGTACTGTCTCCATATTTTTTATGCTGTACCGTGATATTTAATCTGTGAAATCTAATCTGTGAAAGAAAATTTATATTTTCTATCAAAATTACATTATATTTTTTATTTTTATTGATAAATCTAATTTATGAGTTTGAGAAATAGGATGATAGAAAATGTATTTTTCTATAAAATGAAAAGTTTTATTTACTTTTATAGATAAATCTTATGAGTTTAACTAAGATTAGAAAGGATGCAAACTAGCATTAAGTGGATGGAAAAAAATAACAGACCACAGTTTTCTATTAAAATTTCCTTTGTAAGGTTAACGAATTTTCAATATTGTAATACTTAATGTTTAAATGTTTAATTATTATATTATACTGATTCAATAAAAGTTTGTTTTGAAAAAGTTGTAAAATATCCATTTATGATCTGAAAAACCTTATTAATACAAGATGCATAAATACTACTGAAATAATATAATCTTGAACTCTATCCTTTGAACTAACATAAACCTTTATCCTACATAAGTATCTATATATGGCTTCTGACGTTAGCTATTAGCTTCTTGAACTGCACAGCCATTAATAGACCCCTTTGAGCCTAAAAGCCTTAAATAAATGAAGCTTGCACTAAATGAAGGTTTTTTTACTTTATATAGACTGATTTCAGGAATGAGTGTGGAAATTTGTTTAAAAATATTGCACTCGTGGTTTAAATTAACTCGTCATTCTTAATTCTTTTCCTGGCCACGTATCCTTTACGATGGCTTTGAGTCCCATCCTCCAATTCTTGGAGCAAACTGCAGCGGCGGAGATGCGTGGCACAGGGCACGAGCTTGATGCCTCCATTCCTGACGTGGACATAGCTTGCGGGCAGCCAGGTCTCTTCCTCTTCTCTCTTTGTACGTCGTCTCTGAGCGCACGGTACCTGTCGCTACAGCGGGAACACGTGGCGATCGTAATGTCGGTGCGGCCGCAGTTAGTGCAGATGCTCTTTGGTCTGGGCAGGGGTCAGTCTTCCAGCTCATATCCCGGCTGCCAGCAATTGAAGCAGGCGTAAGGCGGTGGATCCATGGTGCGATCGATGGGGAGGGGACGGATTCCTCCGAATCTCATTCCCGTCACCTTGGGCTCGGTTAGACTGCATTTCTTCTTTGCTTTCCTCGGCGATGTGGCTTCTGACTCAGCGGGCAGTTCGCAGTGTATGGTGGGCCCTGGCTGCGTTATAAACCGTAATACCGAGAGAGTGATACTAGCGGGAAATAATTATCTCTCGTGAGCTATCTGAGGCCTCTCGTAAGTCTCGCCTGTGGTCAAGCTGTTGCTCTGGCTTGGATCAGCTATAAAACTGGCACGGGTATCAGTGGCCGTGGAGTAACGCCTTGGTAGCAGTCTTCAAACTTCCTATCTCAATCGTTCAGGGGGTCGCTCCAGTTTCCCATTATGGGGAGAGGTGGCTGTAGATACTCCAGCTCTTGGTTCTCCTCTCAATGCGGTAAGTTGATGAACCGCGGCTCATCAAGGCTACCAAAAGGTTGCGGGCGCCGGCAGGCAGGCTCAGCTGTTTCCCGGCTTTCCATATATCCAGAGTGAACCTCAATGGCTCGGCGAGGCATAGCTAGTGGCGGTACAGAGCTGGTCCCAGCCTTTTTCTAACCATTGCCGCTCTTTGGTGGGCATCCGCCGTACGGGAATTAGGCTCGCCGGCTCTTTCAGGAGGGGCTACCGGTGTGGCCGATGATCGGAGATGACTGGAGTTCTCGACCCGGAGAGGAGCCTTCTGAGCGAGACTCTACTCGTAGAAATAGTTGTGTCGAACACTGCCTGAATAGGGCCCTCGCGAGTCTTGAGGACCGGTATTGCCTGCGCGATGGTTGGTGTCGACGCAGTACTGTGGCGCAGGAGCTAATCCTCCTCCTCGGGTGTAACACACCTGGAGATCGTCCACCTCTATCAGGCCGGTGTCTGACATGTCGTCTATTTCCACCGCGATGATCTCTTCCGCTAGCTCTTCCGGGGTGATCTCCCTTGCTTCGGCCTCCCTGACCAACGGAATTACCCGGATCTCAACGGGCTCAGGCTGAGGGCGAATTTCGGCGGAGGTTCAGGACACGATTCGCACTGGGCCGGAGACATCCAGGGGCGGCGGACGCCTGACCGAGATCATGGCACGTCGTGTAGCGCAGTCGGGAAGTAATTGCCAGCGCCGCTCTCTTTCCTCTGAGTTATCGGCTCCTCGCAGGATGCCATACCTTTATTGAAAATGATGACGTCATTTCGTAACGTCATTTCATAACGTCATTTCATAACGTTAAATAACGTTATGGGTGATGCTACAATTTCTGACATTTTATGACCTTATTTTGTGACGACATTTAAAATAAATTAACGTTATTGACATCAGAGGTGAGTGGTATTTATTTAAAAATTGGTAACTACAATCGTTAGAATATTGTTATTGTAATATTTGCGCTTGTCGGTGTAAGTAGTAATAAATGTATAAGGCTGTCAAGTATAAGGTCGTTTCTTCCTAAGTAAGAATTAAACATTAATTTTATAACTTTTGATAACATTAATGTCACAAAAATTCTAAGAGTTTACTCTATATATACGGTGATTTCATTGTTTTTATCAAAGATAATTTTCAAACTCTCAATTTCGAACCCATATATGGTATAAATTCAAAACTATCTGTCTATGAAAATATGAACCCATAAACATCTTCACGTCAAGGGTCTGCTGGTCAGACTACCATTTCATTAGTGTTACTTCTCCTATACCTTCGATTTTACGTAAATTTCAATTTTGATTTTAACAAAAGAAAGTTATGGTATCAATAAATAAATTGGCAAGTTTTTTTATAAAAAGCAATCGATTTGAAATAAATAAATACGCGTTTGAAAGGGGGAGAATTATAAATATATATGTATTTATATAAACACTTGACCAAATTGCTGTATGTGAAAAGGTACAGTCGGGTACAATTAAAACTTTGAATAATTGCGACTGCTGCCATTTTCTGCGCATTCTAGCTGACGTTTGGTGACCGATGACGATGACGCCATATTTATCGTGGGAGATTAGGCAACCATTTTCCCGGTAAATTGGGCGTTGCGTGATGGGTTACAAACATGCGCAGAACCTAGCGTCAATGTTATTATTTAAAGTTTGGTAAAATTAAAATTGAAATTTATGTATATAATTATATAATACCTAAATATAATACCTAAATAAAAACCTATCAAAAACCAACATTAGACTAATACTTCATAGCTTCGTTATAGGGATCTCTATATCCCCATAACTTTGTGCCAACCCACTTTCGTACTATATCTATGTCTAACCTGAAGTACTAATCTACTGTTGACTTCTGCTAGTTTATAACTCCCGTGGAAGTTTATCACAATTTATATTATTTAAATTGCGTTAAAAACCCCTAAAACTCATACTACGCGTGTGCAGTAACGTTTAATCTAGAACCTACAGAAAGTTTCAAGTGAAAAAATGCATTTATAGAAAAGATGGCATTAGGATCAAAATACTATCAATGGATTTCACTCTGTCAGATACGTATATTTTAATTATCTTCAAATAAATTAACTTTATGATTATAGAACATGATACTTTGTTTAAAAATAAAGTATTCTTTCTCTGTTACAGGTGATCCGATGACCTTTTCGTAACAAAGAAATTTATAAACAGCAGACTTTACTGAATCAGCCTCATTTATCACTGTAAGTAATATACAGAAAAATAAAAATAAAATCCAAAACTTGTGTATATTATTTCTTCAAACTTAAACGATGAAAATGCAACACTTTCACTAGCTTTTCATTAACTTATACAAAACAAAATGTACTTTTCCCTTGAGAAAAGTCTCGTTACATCTGGAAACTTAGTATACTTGCTCTCTCGAAATTGGGAAAAACTACTAAACCACTTGTCTCCTAAACTGATATAATAATTATAAATCTTGAAAAAATATTTTTCACATGACTAGCTTGCCACAAGAATTCCTTCCCTTTATAATATGACAGTTGCGTAAACTCCCAACAGAAATTCTGTAAAAACTTTCTTCAATTCTTAATCGAAAATACAACACTTTCATTAGCTTGTCACGTCACAAAAAAATTCTTTGCTTGTATAACATGATAGTTGTATGCCTTCTTGAGTTCTCGATACCGTATACAAAGTAAAACATGCTTCTCCCTTGGGAAAAGTCTCGTTGCATCTGGAAACTGAGTGTACTTGCTCTCTCAAAATTATGAAAAACTTATAAACCACTTGTCTTCTGAACTGATATAATAATTATAAATCTTGAAAAAACATTTTGAACATCACTAGCTTCTTATAGGAATTCCTTCCCTTTATAACATGACAGTTGCGTAACCTCCCAATAGAAATTCTGTAAAAACTTTCTTCGATACTTAAGCAATGAAAATGCAACACTTTCACTAGCTTGTCACATTACAAGAAAATTCTTTATTACCTGATAGTTGTATGCCTTCCAATAAAACCTGAAAAATAAAAGAGAACATTTTAACAGTTCACAAAATCTTTCATTATATTATGTACGATTTATAAAAAAGTAAAACTAAAGGAAATGACCCGCAGGTCTCAATGGCTAAATAGGGTATCAACGCACGAAGTTGAAGAAGTGGCGGAGGTAGCAAATCAATAAATTCGTCATGAAAATTAATACAAAAATATGTAAAACGTACTAAACCCAAGTCTTTAATTATTTTTTTACCTCTTCAACAAATAAATTCTGAGATCTTGAAAGAAAAATTTTAATACTATTTAATTTGTAATTATACGTAAAGTTATAAAATAAGAGTAACTTGATGACTTAAATTTATATTATGCATAAAGAAAAATATGCAAAGATATACGTATTCATGTTTTGCATGTGACATTAAACTCTAATTATTATGATAAGAAATATACAAAATCAAAATAAAAGCTTACTCCTACTCTATTCCAATTGCTGGTCTAAACTTAATAGATATTCCAGCTATTTTCCTAGTTTGTTAATAAGCACAAAGAATGAGGCCGATAGAAAATATTAGACACATACAGGAACTTTTTTGTTTTCAAATATATAACTCCAAGTATACATCCCTCCAAGTATATAACCACACATGAGAAATAGTAACTTATAAAAATCTGAAAAAATAAAATAACATTTAAACAAAGAACAAGTTCGTAAAATTCGGTATATATATGATATATTTATATGTAATATGAATCGAAATACTTATCTGATTGTGTTCTCTTAATGATTGTGTTCTCGCAATTCATTTTTTCCATAACCGTGTAAAGACAAAAGTACCGCATCCCTTGATATTTTGCACAGCTGTTTTAAAATCTGTATTTATGTGATTAGTTTACACTATTTAGCAATAAAAAACAGCAAAAGAAAATCCACGTTGATAAAAGATAACACTGTATGAAAAGACCTTCTATCGTCTGCGGAAAAACAACGTATACGAAAGTTATCTATATGTATAGCCCAGATTATTATATAGATGTACGTCATATTAAAGTTATCTATATGTTATAGGATATATGTTATAGGCTATATGTTATAGCCTAGATTACGTAGATGCTACGTCACCGGCTATCCGTCGAACAATTGTTCTCCCTTGAGGAGAATTGAGGAGCCAGAACTTTCATTTTACAATATCTTTCGATAGAAGCAATTTCACAAAATATAACCTTGATGTGATTTTATTACTTTCGTCCCAAGCTTACATTTAAGTGCTTATATGTAAGAAACGAAGCTGTCACTACTAAGAAAATCGTACGCCTAGGTTCCAACAGGGCAAGTATACTAGGGTCTGGCTAGCGCCCGACGGCGGCGTACGTACTGAAGTACTTATACTTGCCATCGTGGCGCTACCGCGCCCCTTGATAGCCCAGAATGACGTAGATGCTACGTCACCGAATATCCGTTGAACAATTCTTCTCCCGCTTGAAGAATTGAGGTGCCCGAACTTTCTCTTTAGAATATCTTCCGATTGAAGCTATTTCACAAAATATGACCCTGATGTGATTTTATTACTTTCGTCGCAAGCTTTCATTTAGGTGCTTATATATAAGAAAAGAAGCTGTCAGTGCGAAGAATACCGTACGACTAGTTTCCAACTATGCCTATGAGAAGTATAGAGGGTAGTCTGACGGCGGCGCACGTACTAAGTACCTTATTCTTGCCATCGTCGCGCTACCACCCCTTGATTAGGAAATTAAAAGAAAAAAAAGAAAAAACTGTCCCCCGAAAGAGGATCGTACTTGAGACGTTTTGATTCATAGTCCCAGACTGTACCACTGAGCCACGAACGCTTGTTATTCCTGATACTTAAATTTTTGCTCTTATATCTCATTTGCCGAAATTTTAGAACTTTATATTACTTTTAAAGGATTGTTTCGATGATTGACTCATATGTATGAATACGTAAATTATTTTTGATAATCTACTTCAAATGATTGACTTTTTCTAATCTGTAAAATAACGTCATAATCGTATACTCGTATACTTTTTTCGTATACTTTTGTTTATTCCTATTTTACTCTTAGTCGGGGCCCCATGGGATTTTAACAGGAAGTTCGTGCCACTAGCAGTTTTATTATTGGAAGTGGTAAGAGTTAGAGTACTGATAACTACCATAAAGTCTCTACAATATACTTACCCCGGAACATTGCTATTATTGCAAAATACAGTTCAAAAATGTTTTTTTCGGTTTATCCTCTCTAGCTTTTTTATTATTAACTTTACGTGAAAAAGTTGAGGATAAAAATTGTTTAGAATTGAATTTCCTATAATTTAGTGAGGGGGGATGGGGGGTTATAATGGAGTTGAGGAGGGTGGTGAAGGGAGTTATTGCACTTGCTGGTTATAGGGTTGGGAAGGGGGGTAAAACGACGGGTAAAAGAGTAAAACGACTACAATATTGGGCAATTAAATTTCCCAACGGATCTGGACTCGTCTCTCCATTTCGCATTCAACGAGCCGTCGCACTTGTTTTTTGGACAATGTTTACGCAAATGCAGCAATTTTGGGCGTATTGTTTAAAGCTGCAGAATATTGGCACGATTTAGAAAAGAGGCCATAAGTCGGGTAATTCTGATCCGATCGAGCTCGGACCACGTTCATATGAAAGAGGAAGAAAAAGCACGTTAGGAAAAACTAGTTTCAATGAAAACCCTTATGATTAAGGGGCTTAAATTCACCTTTGACTGTTATTAAAACTTTTTTGGCTCAATTGAGTTCGAAAAGTGTCTCTAGCTCGTCGAGTATTGGTCGGATCGACCTCGGACCGCATCCATATGAAAGATGAAGAAAATGTACGTGTATAAACTGTCGTTTACATATGTACCTCGTTTATTATGGACTTGACATTGAAGTTTGAATGTTGTTGAAGTCGATTTTGGCTTGAAAAGTGGCCACAACTCGTCGAATACTGTTTTCATCCTCGTTTTCATTAATACTCGATAACACTATAATCCTATAACCTTTTAGCTCTACCCCCCTCCCCAACTCCATAACCCGCAAGTGTAATAACCCTATAATCCGCAAGTACAATAATCCCCTACCCCACCCTCCTCAACTCCATAACCCCCGCAAGTGCAATAACCTCCTACCCCCTCCGCAACCTATAACCCGCAAGTGCAATAACCCCCTACCCCCCCTCCCCAACTTATAGGAAATTCTATAAGCTATAGAGGATAAACAAAAAAACATTTTTTAACTTTATTTTGTAATAATAACAATGTTCCAGGGTAGGTACTTTGTAGAGACCTTATGATAGTTAGCTGTACACTAACTTTTACCATTTCCAATAATAAAACTGCTCGTGGCACGAAGTTTCTGTTAAAATACGCATATTCACATTGATTTTTCATAACTTTTATAAATCATAAAATAAAAGCGTTACTTCAAGAAAAATTAGTACAGTTAAATTTGTATAATTTATTATATAGATAAACATAGTAGAATAAAACGAAATTTTATTTCAATATTAAACTATCTGACTGTCTTTACATATACAGTGTGACGTTGTACTCTCTGGGGCTTCCCCCTGCTGTTATCGGACTATTGAACCACGGATCGTATTTTATTAAATTAATGAAATAATTATTGGGCGGCCGATTCGTAGTCTACTGTGTCGGCTACTCAGTTGCATGAAACGGCTCTCAAGCTGTGGAATCGCGAAAAAGTAGAGGGAAGGATTGAACGCACGCAAATAACAACACTTGTTATTTATTTTAATATTTGCCTGGCGTTTATTAATGACAAAGCTTGCGTGTGAACGCGTGACTAGTCGACTGGCGGTAGCGTCGCGAACGCGCACTGCATAGATAACTCAATATGCTACCTGGCTGTTTTCCTCGATCGGCTCGTCCTCTCGTACTGAGCTGTCTCGTTCTCTGAAAGTCGCGCGGCGCAAAGAATTCTCACGAATACTATTGCTGCTGCTACTTCGGATGTCGAATGGATACTCCTTATCGCTTTGATGCTGACTGGACACTGACTCGATAAGTACTCGCTGTTGCTCGCGGCGTCTCTCTATCTCGATCGTACGCAATACATTTCTTGTGTAGCGCCTGTACGGGCCAATCGCGTAATGTCACGCATTGATACAATATATGTCATTAATCTTCTAAGCGCCCTCTTACATTTATCACTCTTGCATGCGAAATTCGAATTCGCTAATTCATTTCTATCTGGCTGTATTCACGTCCGACTGATTTCTACATTTCTCTTTGGATTTCTCCGTACATTACAGATGATAATTTTCACCTCACTCCCCCGCACACTATAGACAGAGCCGCAGCGCTCCACTTTACGCCAATAACACTCGAGGCACGTCGCTTGCCTCCACTCATTCACTCGACGCTCGTTTTATCTCTCTCTTACATTCGTCTTCTCTCTCTCGCATGCATTACCCTGCCGCGCTCGCCAACATACGCTCGCGCGCGAACTTTTTTAGAATATTCTATACAGAATTCTGTTTTGAATTTCATGTACTTCTTAATTTAATGGAACAGTGTACAATAATGCCATCCATTTATTTCAACATTATCTATTTATTTTCCGTACCCTAATAATAAAGAGGCTGGAGTCTGTTTTTCGAGACGATCACGCAGGAACATCTTTGCTAATGCCACCCGTCATGGTTGCGTCCTTTTGCCTCTCTCTCTCTCTCTCTCTCTCTCTCTCTCTCTCTCTCTCTCTCTCTCTCTCTCTCTCTCTCTCTCTCACTTTTTGCCGCAATCAACGCTGTTCCTCCAAGTCCATGCTCGATACAATTAATTGTGCATAATTAAATTAGATAAGTATTTAATGTTATGGTTGTGATTTATTAATATACAATATAAATCAAGGTTTTGTGAACTGATACTTTGTTGAAATGTTCTCTATTCTTTTTCAGATACATTTGGGAGGTTATATTGTCAGTTTATATAAGAAAATATATGCCTGTGACAAGCTAGTGACTTTTTATTGATTGAAAAAAGTTTGAATTCTAAATATTTATGATCTGCAGTATTCATTGTGCTATGAAATAAGAATATTTATTAAGTTAGAAGAATACCTGGTGCAAGCGGGAGATTTTTATTTTGATAAGTAATTCGTCCATAAGGAATTGTTTCCTTATGGAGGATCGTCTCCTTGTGGAGGACTATCCACCTCTTGTTGTGAATTATAGACTCTTTCACTATCCAGATCGGATAGAATGTACCATAAAAAAAGTGTTAAAAAGTGAAATTATTACAAGTTGTATACACAAAGTGATTTTGTTATTTTAAACGAAAATAAAATTATGAAAAGTAATATCAAAACGATTATTATGTGAAGTTGAAAAAAGTGCTAACAAGTAAATGTCTGACATTAAAATTATAATATTGAAACTATTAAAAAACCAAATACAGCTGCCAGAGTAAACTGCGAAACTTTCATTGATAAATAGCATAATCTTTTTTTACTACTTACGAAGAATTTACAAATGGATAGTGATAGTGTCTTTTTAAATTCAAAATGTTGATATGTTCACAAGAGAGAAAAAATTATTTGAAAATATGGATATTATTTTTCATAGAATTGATTCATCTTTCAAGAAAGTTTCTACGTTGTTAAAGTGGATATGTAACCTTTTCTATCGTCTCCTGGAAGGTAGACTCTCAGGCTGTATGTCGAAAGGGATCCTTATGAATAGCTAGTGAAAGCGTTTTATTTTCTTGGTTGAAGAATCGCAGAAAGCTTCTATTCAGTTTATATAAGCAAAAATTTTCTTGTGTTGTGACAAGCTAGTAGTATTAAGAATATGGGAGGTTATACGCTATGCATCATTGGTGAATATTGTATTTTGTATATATACTACACAATAGCTGGAATATCTATCAAGTTTAGACCAGCAAAAAGAAGGTTCCTGTGACGAAGTGAAATTAGTGAAGTGGAAAAATATATTGAATCAAGAATCATTTATAAGAAATGCCCACCCCCCCCAAATAAACCTTTTAAAGGTAAAAGGCTGGCAAGTATAAGGTCGTTTCTTCCTGTAAGAATTAAAGATTAATTTTATAACTTTTGATAACCTTAATGTTACAAAAAATATAAGAGTTTACTCTATCTCTATGTTTATTTCATTGTTTTAATCAAAGTTCATTTTCGAACTCTCGATTTCCAACCCTTATATCGTAAAAATTCAAAACTATCTGTCTATGAAAATATGAACCCATAAACATCTTCACGTCAAGGGTCTGCTGGTCAGACTACCATTTCATTAGTGTTACTTCTCCTATACCTTCGATTTTACGTAAATTTCAATTTTGATTTTAACAAAAGAAAGTTATGGTATCAATAAATAAATTGGCAAGTTTTTTTATAAAAAGCAATCGATTTGAAATAAATAAATACGCGTTTGAAAGGGGGAGAATTATAAATATATATGTATTTATATAAACACTTGACCAAATTGCAGCATGTGAAAAAGTACAATCGGGTACAATTAAAACTTTGAATAATTGCGACTGCTACCACGTTCTGCGCAATCTAGCTGACGTTTGGTGACCGATCACGATGACGCCGTATTTACCATGGGAGATTAGGCCACCATTCTTCCGGTAAATTGGGCGTTGCGTGATGGCGTCACAAACATGCGCAGAACGTAGCGCCAATATGTTATTATTTAAAGTTTCAATTTATCTCTATGGTACATGTAATAGAATGGCATGATGTTCTTACATGACATTATCACATGACAAATGTGCCCATAATATGTGGTAATATCATGTTTGTCTAAAATTATTATGTAATTTAACACGATTGTTTCGCATCATGAAAACTTTTTCTTTTATTTATGGAAGCAGCGAGCGGATGTACAATCTACTCTACTTGGTAATTTAATAAATGTGTTGCTATCCTTATATCAATAAAAATCTGTCTAGGATGATTACATATAATTATATATGAGATTTAAATTCTGTTTATTTACATACATTTAAAAAAAACAGGAACAAATTCTATCATGTAGAACGCAATTTTTTTGTGCTTTTTGAACGCTGTTTTTTGAAAAACTTGTCGTCCCGTTGTATCATAGATAATCGATGAACTACTAAATTTCAGTGTAATTAACAATATCATAAAATTTAGAATATAGTTAATTTATCGTCCTATTATCCTATAATGGGTACTACACAAAATATATTAAACTAAAAGACCGATGGCCTCAAATAATAATAATTGGAATTCCATTTTTTAATCAAGTAAAGATTTAAAACTAAACGCTGTATATTACATAAATATTAATTTAAAATTTTTAAGCTTGATTTATTTTCCTTGAGTTATAGTCCTATAACCCTATAACTTGAGTCACAGAAATTCATTTTATAACATTTTATTAATATGTAATGATAGTTACAATTATTTTTATTCAACTTCCTATATTCTTCCGATAATAATAACCGAGTTTTGTAAAACACACATACAAATAACGAAAAATCGAGCTTAGAATGATTGCAAGATTAAGTTTGAATTATTCAAAAATTGGTTAAGGACAGTAATAAATACATATAGAATGAAAAATCGATTAAGAGATTTTCTAACGGTGTTTCATTAATAAGTTACTTTGGTTAACCTTGCATAATTTGAAGATGGTATCCATGCCGCACCAAAAATTGCGTTCTACATGATAGAATTTATTCCTGTTTTCTTTTTAAATGTATGTAAATCAACAGAATTTAAATCTCATATATAATTGTATATAATCATCCTAGACATAGATTTTTAATGAAATAAGGATAGCAACACATTTACTAAATTACTAAGTAGAGTAGATTGTACATCCACTCGTTGCTTCCATAAATAAAAGAAAAAGTTTTCATGATGCGAAACAATCGTGTTAAATTACATAATAATTTTAGACAAACATGATATTACCACATATTATGGGCACATTTGTCATGTGATAATGTCTTGTAAGAACATCATGCTATTCTATTACATGTACCATAGAGTTAAATTGAAATTTTGAATAATAACAGATTGGCGCTACGTTCTGCGCATGTTTGTGACACCATCACGCATCGCCCATTTTACCGGAAGAATGGTGGTCTAATCTCCCATGTCATCGCGATCGGTCACCAAACGTCAGCTAGCATGCGCAGAACGTGGTAGCAGTCGCAATTATTCAAAGTTTTAATTGTACCCGACTGTACCTTTTCACAGGCTATCCACAAGGTGTTTACATAAATACATATTGTTACGTGGTACCTTTTCCGTCCTTGGGAAGGCGTAGCACCACGTAATGACACCTGTTCAGGTTTACCACGAGCTCGTATTTTATTAAATAATTTGGACGCCCGAACTCGCGATCTGGTACTCGTATGCTGCCGGCTTGTGAACTCCTTTGGCTCTGGGTCATGGGGGAGAGAAATACACAAAATGAACGCGACTGATATAAAAAATAGCACTTCGTAATTTATTTTAGAAAAAAAAATCAAATAATTATGTGTCGACTCGCGGACGTGTGCTCGTCCTCGGGCGAGCTCACTGTCGTTACGCAGACTGTTTCTAGGTTAGGGACTCTCGGCGGGGAGTTATCACACTGGAACACTCCTACCTGTCTCTACTTCTTTTGCTCCTCGTCCTCGCGTACTTGCGATGCCTCGTACCCTGTGGAAGCGCTCGCGACAGAAACTAATTATTTGATCGAAATGCACACGGGGGGAATTATCCTGGTTGCTCTGGTATGTCGCCTTCTTTTTGTCCTGTGGATGCTCTTCGGTACAAGCGGCGCTCGGTACTCCTCGGTCCAAGCCGTGCTGGATACTGGCTCTATTGGCGCTCGGCAACTACGCCGGTTCGCGGCGTCTATCGCTCTCTCACTCGCACTCACGCATTTCCGATGTATCGCCCTCTCGGGCCTATCACACGTTTACACGCTTTCGCACCATATAGCACATTCGCACTCTTACGCCCTCTTTTACAATACTCAAAAATGCGCGCGACATTCAAAACGCGTTTACACGCTTGTCTGGCTCTACTTACTGTATTTACGCATTTTTACATAGTTTCACACTACGGCACGCTTACATTCATGTTTGCCGCTCGCACGCACGCTGTGGATCGAGCCGTAGCCCTCCACCTTTTCCCAATATCATTCAGCGCATACGCGTTGCCTCCACTCTCTCTCTCTCTCTCTCTCTCTCTCTCTCTCTCTCTCTCTCTCTCTTGTCTGTATATAATACGCATTCTCATTCGCTCGCTATTTTCATCCTTCTCGCACTCATGCTATAGTTTGCTCCTCGCCAACATGGCGGCCGTCGCTCGCGCGCGTTCGCCTCGTGGCTCGCACGCCTCGCATCTTCTTCTCTCTCTCGCTCTCGCTGCTTCGATGCTGCGCCGTTCTTCCCTCTCTCTTGCTCTCGCCTTGGCTACCGCGCGCTGCTACGCGCTATATTCCCCTACTCTGCTTTCTTGCTGCTCTGCAAACACCACCGAGTGTAAGATGTTGTTATCTTGACTGGGTGGTGTCCAGGCGAGCAGCCATCGACGGGATCCCCGTCATAATATATACTTATAATCCTCCCCCTTTCAAACGCTTATTTATTTATTTCATATCAATTGCTTTTTATAAAAGAACTTGCCAATTTATTTATTGATACCATAATTTTCTTTTGTTAAAATTAATATTGAAATTTATGTAAAATCGAAGGTATAGGATAAGTAACACTAAAGAAATGGTAGTCTGACCAACAGACCCTTAACGTGAAGATGTTTACGGGTTAATATTTTCATAGACAGGTAGATTTGAATTTGTACCATATAAGGATTGAGATCGAGAGTTCGAAAATGAACTTTGATTAAAACAATGAAATAACCATATAGATAGAGTAAACTCTTAGATTTTTTGTGACATTAGGGATATCAAAAGTTATAAAATTAATCTTTAATTCTTACAGGAAGAAACGATTTTATACTTGCCAGCCTTTTACCTTTAAATACATATATTCACCCAACATAAGTCTAAAATTAAGTCTTTTACCTACTTCTATCACAAAACGTGGAAGCATACCCAATTACACACATACTTAAAACAAATAATAATAGTGACATCTCAATAAATAATAACAACGAAAGACCCTTAAAAGAAATTTTAAATGAATTGAATCAAATCGGCAAACATGAACGCAAAGACATCCAAACTAACTTCACAAATAATAATTTTAATTATAATAACCTTTGTAATAATAACAACAAAAATGTAAAAAAATTGGACTCTACACATACAAAAATACAAAACCGATATCCAGGGGCGCGGCAGCGCCACGATGGCAAGTATAAGGTACTTTAATACGTACTCCGCCGTCGGGCGCTAGCCAGACCCTATTATACTTTGTCCTGTTGGAACATTTGCATGCAATTATCTTCGTATTGACAACTTCTTTTCTTACATATGGGCACTTAAATAAAAGCTTGCGACGAACGTAATAAAATCATATCAGGGTCATATTTTGTGAAATTGCTTCTATCGAAAGATATTGTAAGTTCGGGCTCCTCAATTCTCCTCAAGGGATGAATATCCAGTGACGTACTATCTACGTAATTCTGGGCCATATAGATATACTTTAGAATACGTTGTTTTTCCGAAGACGGCAGACGACGTTTTTGTACAGTGTTATTTTTTATCAACGTGGATTTTCTTTTGCTGTTTTTGTATTTATCTTACTATATTATATAGTTATTTTGAGCCGCCCTGGAAGCCATGAGGAATGATTGAATGAATTTGGAACAGCGAAGCCATGAGGCGTACGCACGCGAGCGGCCGCCGCCATGTTGACGAGTGTAAGACTGATGAGTGCGAGAGAGTGTGAGAGAGAGAGAGAGAGAGACGAAGAATGAAAGAGAGAGAGAGAGAGAGAGATAAAGCGAATGAGAATGCACGAGTGGAGGCACGCGACGAGCCTCAGACGTTATTGGCAATAGATCGAGGGCTGCAGCTTTATCCACAGTAGACGTGAGAGCAAGGAGAAAATACTCTATAATGAAAAATGTAAAGGAATAATTTACAACTCAGCCAGACGTAGAATATATACCATCGACAGCCAGATAACGTACACGAGCCAGATTCAAACTTCACGAGCATTAGAACTAACTGTTAAGAGAGGACAAGCGAGCAAGCACGCGAAATCGTGTAGGTGGAACGCGAGCATTTTCAGCCTTTAAAGCTCGCCCCGGCTTTTCTTTCCTTCAAACTATTATAATTCCAAAAATCGGCCTGTGAGAAGTCGCAATAGAATAATACGACAGCTATTGCATTTATCGTATGTGTATTATTGTAAGTGTATATATATCTTACTATATTATATAGTTGTTTTGGGCTGGGGTGGAATTTGCCCCCCCCCCCTCCCCTTCCCGCCCCCTCATACCACCCCTCTACCTCCCTCAAAATAACCAAGAAACGTTTCAAAAGTTTGGTTATTTTTACGGTTTCTCCCCCCCCCCCTCATCGCCCCCCCCCCTCCCGCTCCCTCACAAACCTCACGAACCCCCCCCCTCCTCTACCCCCCTCATTCCTTAGAATATTAACATTTATAATAATTTAATAGAACGTATTGATTATTATTGGAGAAGAAAGACATCATTGGAAATTGGGACAGTCGTCAGAATGTTATTGATGATGGAGATAGGTAGACATTTTGAAAAATGTGCTAGGTGTGCATAAAAATCATGTGTGAAATTTTTGCTATAAATTATATCAAAACATTACCAAAATATAAAGTTAAAAACTAAAGTAATGATAGTGATTAATAGTAACAAAATAGTAAATTTTTTTAAAAAAATCGTCGTAAAAAATTGATTGCAATAGATGGATGGTGGAGGTTCTCGGCATAAAGTAGATTGCAGAGCTAGAAATCGCAGGTGTTGAGTGGAGGCCATAGGTGTACGTGATTGGCGAATGTTAGAAGTCATAATTTGTGGTATTAGTGAGACGCTGGCGATCATGATTAAAAGCAATATGTGGATGGTGGAAGTGTTGGTGAAGGGAAACGGTAGACTTCATGAATACAGATGAATAGTATAGTATAACAGGTTGATGAGAAGTTCATGGCTAGATGTGATAGATGGAGGCTGAAAATCATGGGTGATAGGTGAAGGTCAGAAGTCATGGGTGACGCTGATAGTGGGCATTATAAGGAATTGGTGGAGTGTCGAAGTCATGATTGGAGTCATAAGTCGAAGGGGAAAGTGACACGTGGAGTAGGAGAACTGGATTGCAGGTAACAGATGGACAGTGAAGGTGCTAATTAGTCGGTGCGCTTCATGGGTCACGTTATACATGGCGACATTATAGGTGGTGCGGTTTGAGGTTACGAGTAAAGATGCTAGGTGATGCGTGGAATTCATGTGTGGAGGTGATAGGTGTAGGCAGAAAGTGTGAAAATATTTGCAGATTATGCGTAAAGGGTGGTGGTTATGACTGTAGCAATGGAGTGTGTGTGGTTCACGTAGATAGTCTAGGAGATAGGTGGAGTGTGGAAGTCCCGATTGGAGTTATAAGTGGAAGGTATAAATGATAAGTAGAAAATGCGGTCATAATTGCAAGGAATAGGTGTTCGTTAGAAGCTACGAGTGAAGGTGGTAAGTGGTGGTGAAAGTTATGGGTGAAAGTTGTCAGTGGTAGGTCAATTAGCTAGAAGGACGGTGGACTATAGGGGGCGAAATAGAAAGTGGAGGTAACAGGAGAATAAGAAGATCATAGGTCGAGGTATAGGTAAAGATTAAAATATTCAGGGGTCGAGGGTCGAGGGTCAAGGTTGTAGATGATCGGTAGTAGATAGAAATTAACGGTGAAGGTGACAGGTAGTTGGTAGACTTCATGATTGGAAATGATCGTTAACAGGTGGTTTAGAGCTGGAAATGACAGGTGTTTAGGAGAAGCTATGGGTGTAGGTAATTGGTCAATGTTAGGAGTCTTGATTAGACGTAATAGTGGTAGGCTAGAGGTCGTGATTGGGGGCGATAGATGTAAGGTGGATATGATAAGTGGAGAGTCAAGAAGATAAGTTGGTGTAATAATTGGAGCGTTGCGTAATAAATTGGGGTGATAGGTGGAGAACATAAGCAGAGAATAATAATTTTAATTGAAAGTCATAGGTAAAGGATAGATTTTATGATTTAATCGGCCTCATAGGTCGAGATTATAAGTGATGTGAACGAGGTGCTAATAGCTAAGAGACGGTGGAGTTTATGGGTAGATGTAGGTGGATGAAAAGGTCATGGGTCAAGGTGATAGGTAAAGGTTTGAAGTGTTGAGTAGAGCTGATATATAGGGGTTGTGAGTGGACGTTGGAGGAGAAAACTAAAGTCGAGGTGTCGAGTATGTAGAGGATCGGTGGTAGATAAAGGTTGAATGGTGAAGATGACAGGTAGTTCATAGACTTCATGGTTAGAGATAATCGTGGAGAAGATAGGGAGATGTGGCAGACGGAGGATGGAGCTGATGGGTTAGCTATTTTATAATAACATTTTTCAGTATCATTTATTTACCATCAATTTTATGGCAGTTGGCAAATTTTAAGAATTATTATTTAGTCGGGGCAAGTTAGCATTTTTGCATTAAGTTTCTTATAACTTTAGTTTTATGATTGAAATGTGTTGTTGGTAACGTACTGAAAATAACCTTAAAGTCTCGACATCGGGTCAGGTCGGGAACATTGTTATTATTGCAAAATAAACTTCAAAAATGCACTTTTTTTAAGCTTTTCGTGAATAACTTCTTTATGACTCATTTTATGTAAAAAAGGATAGAGATGAAAGTTGTTTAGAATTGAATTTTGTATAAGGTCCATATATTCCCGACTGCGAAATTAAGTTTTTTCATCGTTAAATTGTTAAACAAAAAAAATTTTTTTTTTAAATTTCATATTGCTACAGATTTCACAAAAAATAATTTTTTTCATTGGATGAACACCTATAGATGAGATTTGGTACGAATAATTTAAAAATCGATGTCCGATCTTGATATCTCAAAATGGCGTCTTATTGCAAAATTATTTAGCCTAAAATTTCAAATTCATCTCCAAATTGCCCATGGAACGATAACTTGATCCAACCACCTTTAATCGATAGCTTACGACGTACTTAATAAACGCTAAAAAACTTTTTAAAAAATTAATATTTAACAACATTTTTAACAATAAATAATTTTTATTTTCGCCAATTTTGAAGTTAGAGGAATACAGTAAAGTGCATTTTAAAGTACGTAAAAAACCATGAATTTTCATGTAAACTTTATTTCGATCGGACCAATAGGAACGGAGATACGGAAATTTTTTGAATCGACGCTCACGCCGAAACTACTTAATAATTTTTGATGAAATTTAGTTTACAGCTTGCTCAAAAAATACTCTAAATGATGGAATTTTACCCGATAGTTGTAATGGACCTATTTCATGCAAAGTGACCGATGAAAGAATGTGAAATTAGCGCGCGCGGCCGCGCGGCTGCTTCGGCCCGGCGGCGCGGTGGTGGGGGGAGCGCCGCTGCAGCTTTCGGGAACCAGAGGTCGTACGGTAATGCTTTTTTTTTAATTTTATGTGTTTTTTTCTCAGCTTTCATGTCGTGTTAATGAAATTGTCGTAGCTGCATCAACAATACTCGAAATTGACTTGTTTTCTGGAAAAAAAACTTTTTTGTTTAGGTACGCACTTAATATTATAAATTTTTCAAAAATTGTCAATTTGCAAAAACAAAAAAAATTACTGGAATCGCTCTGATCAAATTCATACGTATTCCTCAGCTAATTCTAAGAACTTATTACTCTTGAAAATTTTTTCCAAAAGTTTGTGGTTTCTGAATAAAAAATTCGTAAAAGTCTTCGTAAAAAATTTTCAATTATAATATGCGCCAGTTTAACCACTCCGATGTTCAAAATCAATCCCCAAATCACGTATCTTTTAGGTTTGGACATTTATCCCATTGGTTAGAGGGGTTCCAGATACATTGCAAATGAAAACGTTCTTGAAATCTCGAATTAAAACAAAAAATTGTGGAAAAACCATGCTTTTTTCCTTTAAACCGTTTTTTCTCATAGTTAATAACAATTTTCGAAAATTTTAATTATACCATTGGAAAGGGCATGAGTTAAACTTTAAAAATATGCCCTGCCCGAATTTTTTTAATCGCAAATTACATTAGTTACGAGCCCTCAAAGAAAGTCACCGCATAACCACTTATCTGCAAAGTTCCCGCAGAACCACTTAACTCGAGTAATTTGTTTAGCTTGGGCGTCGATAATGAAACTATTTACAAATGTAATACTACGGTTGTATCCGTATCAGATACCTAATCAAATGAGCCAATACTTAGATCTTTTCTCTGACATTTCGATCTTACGTATTACTCCAAACATTGAAATCGCTTTTTCTCGAAAACACGAAAATGTCACTTAAGGGGTTATGACAGTGTTAAAATTTTGAAACTACCCATTTTTTTTTATTCACTTTTTTCATAGTTAATAGTCTGTAGAATATGGTCCTGAAAGCCGTTTTTGGCTAAAAAAATTTTCCTCGAAGATATTAACAAAAAACTAACAAATCTGTTTCAAGTAAATTTTTGAAAAATCGATTTTTAAATTATTCGTACCAAATCTCATCTATAGGTGTTCATCCAATGAAAAAAATTATTTTTTGTGAAATCTGTAGCAATATGAAATTTAAAAAAAAAAATTTTTTTGTTTAACAATTTAACGATGAAAAAACTTAATTTCGCAGTCGGGAATATATGTACCTTATACAAAATTCAATTCTGAATAACTTTCATCTCTATCTTTTTTTACATAAAATGAGTCATAAAGAAGTTATTCACGAAAAGCTTAAAAAAAGTGCATTTTTGAAGTTTATTTTGCAATAATAACTGTGTTCCCGACCTGACCCGAAGTCGAGACTTTAAGGTTATTTTCAGTACGTTACCAACAACACATTTCAATCATAAAACTAAAGTTATAAGAAACTTAATGATATTCCACATTTGAATTCCCTGACGCCCGGACTAATTGTTCTAACAGTCAATAAAATATGCATATATTTAAAAATTGAGATTTGAAAATATTTATAGCAACTGAAATAATGGGGGTTGGCGAGCGGAGCGAGCAGGGGATACCCCCTAGTGTATATATATGGGTGGTTCTCTGATAAATCGAGCGGTCGATTTTTTGACCCTATCGAAAAAAATTTTTAAAATGTTCCTAAGAGACACATGAGTATCCCTGAATTTTTTCAGATTTTTTTCATCAAGTATCTTCGAGTTACAGAGGGTCAAAGTTGATGAAATCACGTTTTTTTGCTTTTTCTGGCTACTTTCATTAATTTGTAGATCCTCAGGGAAGCATTTTTCACTATAGAGATATATAACATTTTTTTCTGCAAATTTTCTAAACTATTCAAAAAAATATTTTTGATGTCGTATATATATGTTTTAAGAAAGTTATAAGTCATTTAAGTCTTAAAATCAAGTTTTAGGAAAGTCCGATCATCCTGATCATAACTAAAAAATTCATGAAGATACCTTATTTCAATTCAAAAAAGTCTGCGAAAGACCCAGAATGTCAGAAGCCTTGGTTTCTCTGTAAAAAATCATTATATCCGTTCATATATGAAAAAAATTTAGTTTTATTGCTATATCGAAGCATGTCACTAACCTTATCATTTTTTTAATGACTGAAATTATTATAAAAAAATTTACGTAATTGATAAAATTGGTTAAATTCTTCTATATAGCAATAAAACTAAATTTTTTTCATATATGAACGGATATAATGATTTTTTACAGAGAAACCAAGGCCTCTGACATTCTAGGTCTTTCGCAGACTTTTTTGAATTGAAATAAGGTATCTTCGTGAATTTTTTGGTTATGATCCGGATGATCGAACTTTCCTAAAACTTGATTTTAAGACTTAAATGACTTATAACTTTCTTAAAACATATATATACGACATCAAAAATATTTTTTTGAATAATTTAGAAAATTTGCAGAAAAAAATGTTATATATCTCTATAGTGAAAAATGCTTCCCTGAGGATCTACAAATTAATGAAAGTAGTCAGAAAAAGCAAAAAAACGTGATTTCATCAACTTTGATCCTCTGTAACTCGAAGATACTTGATGAAAAAAATCTGAAAAAATTCAGGGATACTCATGTGTCTCTTAGGAACATTTTAAAAATTTTTTTCGATAGGGTCAAAAAATCGACCGCTCGATTTGTCAGAGAACCACCCATATATAGTAACGTAGCAAAATATCGCCACGTCACAGCGATCGCAGAGAGGTCGGGGTAGAGCGTCTCAAGGTCGTGTGTATGTGATCGAATGCATGCATTAACGACGTTCGTTTCTTTCGAACAACGACGTGAGGAGTGGAGAGATGACAACGAGAGGATAAAAAGACGGAGGACTTCTTCACTCCTCATTCCAAGATGTAAGGTGAAGGAGATGAGCTCCGGCGCTGCAGTAACAGAGACAGATTCACTCAGGACGCTCTAGTCCGCCCATCGTAAGTCGTTGGACGCAGATAAGGCGGGTGGGGTCTACCTACGCTGGCGCCTTCTGCAACATGGCTACGCGTGATGGCTGTTCTCCCGTGTGAGCGTTGGAAGTAAAAAGGCAGTTTTGGCGCCCTTTATAACAGGCGAGCTCCCGAATCAAAGGCCTAGACAGAAGGATTCGCTGAGAGTTATATTGTACTTCGTAATTCGTACAAAGCCTTGGCAGTGCACGAATTATCTATGTGAATGCTGACTGTCTACTCGCGGCGAGCATTTGAATTTCGCGGCTATCTTCTTCAGCATCGATTGTAATTGGGAAGTCGGGCGTGCATGCGTAGCGATCGACGACGCGCGAGGCGAGCGAGCCTTTGCGGCGCGAGAGCGCGGGCCGTCGGCCCACGCGAACCGACCAATAGGAGCGCGCGCTGTTCGGCGTCTCGGGAGTGTGAGAGTGCGAGGCAAGCGGCGAGAGCGCGAGCCGGCACTCTCCTGCCCCGGCCGTTCCAGCTCGGACATTTTTGAAGCTAGCTCCCGAGGGATTCCTTTGTTTTAACTTCTTTGTGCAATTATTGCGTTTGTGGGTCTCCTGGTCAGCTGAGGATCACGATGTCTTGGTCACCTAGACTAGAGGAAAAAGTCAGTGAGTCGTTCCTTTATTAGACTAACTTTCCCTCGCGGGTGCTAGTGAGCAGTTCCACGCGTGACTTCGGATGTGCGAAGTCCTTTGTCTCGCGGACGCGAAAGATCTGCGAGCGTGGCTACCTCGGTTACCTTGGATGTCTTCTCGTAATTAAGTTAAGTTATTTCGTAGAGCGAGTCAGTGCGTGATCGTGTATACCTCGGGCTACCTTCTACGCGGATATCTCCAAGGAAAGGCCATCTCGTCGGCCCGGCGTGAACGCTTGGCTACCTGGCCCTCTGATATCTCGAGCGGAAAGTTATCTCGTAGTGAGTTCGCGAACAACGGGTTATCTGTGTAGTACGGGAACTCGTGGCTATCTGTCGTGACGTTCGTGTGAATCGGTAGTGAGCTTCGGTTATACGCGGTAGTGCGTCTCGGGAATACGTCTGCGAGGACAAGGGGCGTCTCACTCGACGTCGCGTTATTAGGATAAGGCGCGAGGGGTGTCGTAAGTCGTCGGACGCGGACAGGCCCTCGGCCAAACGTAGATTACACGGGCGTGATCGAACTAAGTGTGGGCGATCACGATCATAGGTTTAAGGCGTGCGAGATGAGTCGGCGGACATTCAGCATGTGTGGCCAAGTGGGCAGTGTGAAAGTTACCTTCAGACGCGCGAGAGTCGGGTTGTCTTAGTAGTGGATATCTTCGCGGTTTAGGGATTAAGTAGCGATTTTATTAGCGAGCGGTATTCAAGGTGGTGACGTAGAGAACAATTGTTGGAACGCCTCGAATTCTCTTGTGTAGATCGTGAACGGATATCTTGCGGCTACCTTTTATTTGTGTAAATAATATTACATTTGTGTTAAATAAAGAGTGCACTGAAATAAAGACAACCTAGAGGTGTTTCCTTCCGAACCGCCCTCTCTCCTTTACCGTGTTGCAGGGCTGAGCTAGCCAGCCAAGCAAATCCGTCTAACTCCCCGGGTTCGGTGAAAGTGTCGCCAGACTCTGACACTTAAAAGTAAGTGTCTGGCGCCACCGGTTTCAAGTGAACTCGAGGAGACGGGCCGATAAAATAACGTTGATCTCACGAGCAAAAAACGAACGTTATAATATATATTAGGGGGTACCTCGCTGCTCGCTCCGCTCGCCAACCCCCATAGCTTCAATTTCTAATTTTTCGCAGACCTTCAACTTATCATTTCAAATCATAAAGGAGTTATATGGCAATGATTATAAAGAAAATATGATGGAGCCTACGCAGAAGGTGGCGATTGATAATTTTATCAGAGGATTACATTCAGGATTATTAAATAAAGTGGATGCAGCGACGCCAGCGACTTTAACAGCAGCATATGAAGAAGCAGTACGACTTTAAGCTAGAATGGAGGCGAAAATTATTCCGGATACGAGGCCACATAGAGGAAGGGGTCATGATAATTATTATAGTAATGACAGGAATTTTCATCAGCAATTTAACAGAAATCATAATGAACCAATGCATGGATTTGGGATGAATTATGTTGGATTTTTGGAGGCTAAGGCACAAGAAGAGCAACAAGCTAGTGGAGGTAATTGGCAGAATGAAGTTCAGCATGATAATAATAGTTATGGGCAGCAGTAGCAGTTTTATAGAGGTAGAGGAGGATATAATAATTATCGTACTGTGAGTTAGTGGTTAGTCAGCGGCTCCCTCTCGTACTTGGTCTCTGCCTTTCGGGGGTTGCTAAAACGGATAAACTACCTCTGTATTGTTTGCTTTCGCTTCGAAGTCCTCTCTCCTCCGCTCGGGGCGTTTCTCTTACTCAGTTTCTCCATGTTATGTTGGCTAGGACGAATACGGATGAAAACGGAAACAAAGACGCTTACCTTTACTTCTTTCCGCTCTCACTTGGACCCTCCGGACTCCCAATGCGGTCTTGGGTCCCCTACGGGATGAAGACTCTCTTCGCCGACGGCTTCTGGGGCGTCCGACGGAACGGTGGTGCGGGGCCTCGCCATGGACTGCGACTTGGGGGGGGGGGGGGGCTCTCTCGCCTCCTCTGGGGCTGCGGCGTTTCTGACGCCCTTGGGACCGGTGCTGGCGCTGGTGTTGTTCTCCTGCCGCGCTCCCTCTCCCGGCGTGGCTGCGGGTGGTCCTCTGCTGCTGGGGTTGCCGTGGAGGATGGTTGGGGGGGCGTCGGGATTGCGGGCTGGCTGGCTGTCGTGTGGCCGCTGGTTGGGGGCGGCTCTGTCCTCGTGGGTGGGCCGGATGGCGTAGTCAAGCGTGGGCGGCGGACTTCCTCAAGGGGGGAGAAATAATCCTCCGCCGTCCACTGTACCGGTCCTCGTCCACGCCGTCTCCGAGAGCGCGCGCGCCTCTCCTCATCGTGTGGTGGTGGAGGGGGTCGCGAGGCTGGCCGATACGTGGCGATGGTCAGAGTACCATCCTCCATGTCCCAATCCTCCTCTCCCCGCGCCGCTGACTCCTCTCGCACCTGTACGGGAGGGTAGGGGCACCGATACCTCGGCTCGAGGTTCGCCTCGTCAAAGGGAACGTCCACAATTCGCGGCTCGTCCAACCGCCCGTATGGTTCGGGTCGCACCTCTCCTTCTCCCTCTACAACGGAGCTTCGCTCTACGGCTGGCGAACTTACCTCCCTCGCTACGCCGGAGCTGGGCTCCACGGCCGGCTTGCTGCGCTGCGTTTGCGCTCTTCTCCTTTCCGCGTCGGCCTCGCGCTGTATCCTGGCCCAGTCCCATTTGGGTATGGGTGTCCGCGGGAACTCTTCCCGGATATCCTCGCCGGAATGCGCGCCCAGCAGTGCCCACACCGAGCTGGCTCGTTGGAGACTATCCCCCGTACCGGGAGAGATTCCAGGGAGACGCAGCACTGCAGATCTCCCTCATCCGGGTTGTTTGGTCACACAAGGGCTGCCTCATCCTCGGAGGCGTCCTGCCCTATGGGTGCGGGGCGGGTAGCCGGCATTCCCTCGTCCTCCATGGCCTCGGCGGTCTCCTGGGTCGGCTCCCTCTCGCGGGCAGCTTGGCGAGCGACCGTCTGTCGGAGGAGCTCTTCCCTCAGACGTTGCTCTTCTTCCAGTCCACCGTCCCAGGCGGCGGATAATCAATCTTATTTTACTACGGGTTCGTGGGTATTTTCAGGACAGCACAGTTTTCCCATCACCTTTTACTTACATGCACAACGTTACACAGTTTTTCGCACTTACAGCACCTAGTAATACTACTTTTTGGACTCGTCGGGTAAGTGTGGGTTAGAAACAGGGGTATGGCTAGGGCGCGGTGGAATATACTTCCGCAGATCGCTGACCTGGACCTTGGCTATCTTTCGCCCCTTTTCTCCCTCCGTTTCTAACTCCTATACAAGGGGAGATATCTTCTTTATTATTTTAAAGGGGCCCTCATACTTTGGCGCGAGTTTCGCTGCGAAGTGCGCGGCCGCGTTCGATAGCGGGTGCGCTTTCCATAGTATTAGGTCTTCCTCCGAAAACTCTGCGAATTTACGCCCCTTGTTGTACGCTCGGCTCTGCCTCTCTCTCTCTCTCTCTCTCTCTCTCTCTCTCTCTCTCTCTCTCTCTCTCTCTCTCTCTCTCTCTCTCTCTCTCTCTCTCTATCAATGAATTTGGCTACTAGTTCGCGTAGGGCATCTAAATTCTTCATCCTCTCTGACCACTCTTCTGGTTTTCCCACATCTACGCTCGGGTTACCCTCCATTTCTTTCTTCCGCCGTAAGCTCCCTACCGGTGTGGGATGGCGGCCAAAATTAAGGATGGCCGGCGTAGTTCTGAGCGTGGCCTGGTTAGCTGTGTTGAGTGCGTGTCTCAGTTCGTGTAACCGTTTATCCCAGTCTTGGTGACTCTCCACGTACGTTGCAATCATAGTTTTTAGGGTTCTGTTGATTCTCTCCACCGGGTTGGCTTGGGCGTGATACGGGAAGCCGTGATGTGCACTACTCCGTATTCGGCTAAGGCGGGGGAGAGAGTCTTGTTGACAAACTCTGTCCCATTGTCGGTTAAGAGGTACTCGGGATTTTCTCATCGAAAGAAAATTAGTTCTTCAAACGCTTGTAACACAGCCTTTGTATCTGCCTTTTTCAGTGGTTTGACCTCGATCCACCGTGAGAAGAGATCTTCGAAAACCAGTAGATATTTGTTCTGAATTTTGCTCCGGGGAAACTCCATCATATCGGCGCCTTCCACTGTCCAGGGTTCTTCGACTATTCTTCTCCCCATTAGTCCTCGTGGACTCTGTTGGCTGATCTTCTACTGCTGGCACGAAAGACAGGAGTTTACGTATCGGTAGGCGTCTCTGTACATACCAGGCCAGATATACTTTCGGGCTAGGCAATCATAAGTTTTGTCGATCCCCATGTGTCCAGAGTTTGCAGCATCGTGGGAGGCCGAAAGCACGCTTTCCTTCTCCTCTTCGGGGACTACAAGCTTCCATCCGTCCTCTCCTCGCGTGATAGGTTCTATCATTGGATCTATTTTATACCGGTAGAGTCTCCCATAGATCACTCGCCACTCGGGAAAACTTTTGGGGTTTTCTAGAACATCTGCTCTGCGACAGAGGTACTAACTATCAACTGTCTTCCCCAGGGCTTCTCTCAGCTTCAAACATACGCGATAGGGGGTCGGGTACTTGGTGCTCTCTCCCCGGGCGGTGTTCGATCGCGAAGTCCCGTTGCTGTATTTCCGCGACCAATCGGGCTAACCTCCCCGTCGGCTCTTTTAGATTTCTCAGCCATTTGATTGCGCTGTGCTCGGTGATTACGGTGAAGTGGTACCCTTCGACGTACGGTCTTTGTTTTTTAATAGCCCAAATCAGACCTAGACATTCCCGTTCGGTAGTAGTGTAATTTTGCTCGGCCTTGGTTAATATGCGGCTCATGAACACTATTGGGTGTTCTCCATCGTCAAATTTTTGAGTGAGAACGGCCCAACTGCGATGTTGCTCGCGTCGCATTGTATACAGAAAGGTTTTGTGAAATCTGGTCTTGCTAATACCGGGGCTGAGGCTAGGGCGTTTTTGATGCTCTGAAAGGCTTCCTGTTAATCTTTCTCCCACGACCAGGCTCGACTCTTATGGAGTAAAGCTGTGAGAGGCGCTTTCAAGTCAGATGCGTCTTTCTCAATCTTGTCGTACCATAATCGCCGAACCTGCGTAGGCGTTTTAGGTACGGGATATTGCAGTATCGGTGCTATTTCCTCGGGGTCGGGGCCAAGCCCTTCTTTGTCGAGGATCCCAGATACTTAATTTCCCCTACGCAGAAGTTGCACTTTTTCGGGTTAATCGTCAGTCCTGCGTCTACAAGTACTTTCAGCACGTGTCTGGTTCAGTATTTATGTTCTTCGACGGACTCTGTGGCTATTACTACGTCGTCGAGATATCCAAACACAAATGGGGCTACGGCAGGGCCAAATAGGGTGTCCATGAGACGCTGCAGCGTTGCGGGGGCGTTGCAAAGCCCGAACGCCATTCTCGTGAACTGAAGCCACCCCATGCCTGGCACGGCGAAGGCGGTGTACTTCTTGCTGTTCTCTTCCATTTTCACTCGGAAGTACGCTTGCCGGATCTATTTTGCTGAGATATTTGGCGTTTCGTAGGCGATCGAGGATCATCGTCATCGGTGGCAACTGTCTTTCTTGGTCACAGCGTTGATCGCAATGTAATTAAAACATAATCTCTCTGTGCTTCCGGCTTCGGCACGGGTACGGGTAGACTGCATAAGTCGCTGGCGGAGTTTTCGATGACTCCTAGCTTCCAGAGTTCCTCTACGGCGGCCTGTATAGCAGCTAGCTTTTTCGGGGACTTCCTTATCCACTTTTGACGAATCGGCGTCTCATCCGTGAGTTGGATGTGATGTTCTGTCTTGGTGGTGAAGCCTAGAACGTTCGGAGAGTACGCAGGTAGTATTTCCATCTCGATTTTGTCTATCTCTTGACGATCTTCCATCGAGGATGTGAGCTTCTGCTTGACGAAGTCGACTGGCGAGGCGCTGGGCCACGTCTGGGCCTACTAGAGAGATGACGGCCCCTGGATGGAAGAGTGCCCTGTATTGGATTCCTCCGAGGATAAATCGCAAGTAGTTGCGATTATCAACTGTGGCTCCTGCTATCTCTTCTCCTCTCTCGCTGCTTGGACTAGGCACGTCCGCTAGGAGGTGCTGTCGTTACTCAACAGGCTCAGTGCTGTTTCAAGCGTTTCCAACTGCTGGTATTCTTTAGCTTCCTCCGGATCTTCTTCGTCCTGCAGCTACGTCGCGGCTTCGATTAACTCCAGTTCGTCCATGCCGAAGTCGTCGTTGAAGTTATCCAGCACTGATATCTTCTTGGGTTGATTTAGTGGTTGAACTGTTTCTCTCCCGACTTCGGTGTCTCTTTTGGTTTCTTCTGGGTCCTCAGCCCAAGTCAGGCGACTCGTGGCTGTCGGTTTGGCAGTCGGTGTTTCTGACTTGAATGGCGTGACCCGGTTCAGGTAGTTCTCCTGTAACTCTAGATTTCTCTCTTCTACTCTCCTCTTCCATATCTCCAAATTTAGCTTTGAGAACTCCTCAGCGCTTAAGGGGTTTTCTCGGCTCCTCAGTTTTTTCTCGGGTTTCTCAGATTTCTCGGGTTTCCTCGTAGTGTTGCTACTCCCCAGAGGCTCAATCGGCGTCACGCTTGGCTTGGCTTCCGCACTCTTTACTACTTGGACTTCAAGTTTTTCTGGTATGAACCCCACAGCTTTTCCGCTTTCTCCTAAGTTCGGTTCGGCTACGGCATTCCTCTGCTTATAACTAATGTCTCCTCCTTGCTCTTTTCTCGGTCTTAGAAATTTCTCTATCCCCTGGTTTAAATGCTTTTGTCTCTCGTCACGGGTATTTCCTCTTTGTGTCTGTTTCGCTGGTTTCTCTCGAGGCAAGTTGGAGTTTTGGTAGGCTTCTATACCCAGGTTTCTTTAATCTACCGCTATCTTCAACTTCGAACATCCAATTCTGTCGATTGTGGCTTTCGGCTGCTAGTTTGTTCTGTTTGCTCCGATGCTCTGTTCTAGAGGCAGGATGCCACTCTCTCCCCCTTCCAAGACTGACTTCTCAGAAAAGAAGACAGTCTTTACTCCTACACCCCCTAATACGCGAATCTGTTCTGCAGATTGGACTGCAGGGGGATTTGCGTGATTTGTGGGCTCGGCAGCTGTTGCTGAGGTTGCTGGTTGCCCAGTGTAGGCTGATGGTATTGCGGGGGTCTCTGTGGGTTGCCCTGTGTTGATTGCTGGTAGTGCGGGGCTTGCTGCTGGTTGCTTTGAGGGACCTGAGGTACTGGTGTGAGAGACAGTTGTCCCTGCGCTGCTCCCACCCGCGCGTTTCCCAACCCATTCCGGATCTGGGTGCAGACTGGTGACTGGCAATTTTGGAAGCGCGCGCCCGGTTGTCCGCAAACCTGACACATTAGCTTCGGGTGCACGGAGTAGTTCTTCAATTGGTGGCCCATCTGTTTACAATAAAAACATTGCGTCAGGTGGCAATCAGCTGCTCTATACCCACTCTGATGGCACGTATAGCACGCTCCTACATATCCTGGTTGGTTGTTCGGAGTGCCGTTCGGTGGCGATGGTATCTGTGCTGGTATCGGTTGGGGTGCGCCCGGAGGTGGTGTTCGATAGTTCGTATTCACCGTGTTCGCCTGAATTGCGCAGACTGGATCTCCGGGTGGTGCTGTAGGTAGTGTTGATTGCGTGCTCTGCAATTGTGTGGGCGTCGCAGGAGTTTTAGCTTTATTCTTCTTAATCTTTCTTCCTTGTGCGTGTCCGTTGTTACTGTCATTGGCTGCGGCTTTAAGTCTTTGATTAGAATTTTTATTTGTTTCCATGTTTTCAAAGGCTTGCGCAGATGGTCAGCGATATAGCGAAAATTTGTGGCATATGTGTCTATTTTCTCGCGTTTACCCTGGGTTCGTTTATACAGTTCATCCATTATGTCACACGATGATAACGTTCTGCAGTACCTTTGGCAGAAGGCTTCCTCGAAATCTCTCCAGTTACGGAAGTCTCTTTTCTCGGTTTTATACCAGAGAGCTGCGCGGCCTCTTAGCGTATAGGAGATTATCCCTAGCATTTGCTTACTGGTTTGACCTGTGCTGACCTTGATCTCGTTGAGCTTCGAGATATATTCCACTGGATTATCTTTGGCTTCGGCGGAGAATTTCACGTCGTAACTCTTCAGTATCTGAATGCGCGGTGCGTAGTTTTCTAGATTACCTATTCTTCCTCTGTTGGACTCTTGGCTCTGGCTATCATCGCTGTGTCTGCTTCTTCGGTGGCTACTATGGGTGTGTCGTCTCAGGGTTCTGCGGACTGGTGAAGGGTTATAGTCAGAGTCTGAGCTATCTGAGGATGCGGAGCTTGACGAAGAACTACTAGGACTCCTATATTCTTTCTCTTGGCGTCGGCGCGTCGAGTTTGTGTATTTCGGATACCTGGTGTGCGGAGCGGGATTTCCCCTATTCTTTTCCTCACGGTATCGGCGACTGTCAGACTCTCTCGAGTCATATCCGTGTTCTTCAGTGGTTGTGGGGTTGTGCTGTTTTTGGGTCAACGAATCTTCTCGTCTTCCGCGTTGCTGGGCGATTGTCGAGAGCTGGAGTGAGCTGTGAAGCTTTCACGTATCACCGGTTGTGCTTGGTCGGACGCGTTACGTGGTGGGTCGGGCCATGCGTTTCTGCGATCGCCACCATCGGCTGCTTTTCCCGATATCCTATGTAGTGTTCACCTTCGTTGGCCAGTGTGTGTGGTAGGCTTGCTACTAGTCCTTGCTTCTCCGCCCCCCTGGTTATGTCTCGGGCGTGGAGGTTCGACAACTTCTGTCTGCTGGGGTGTGCTGCTCAGTGTTCTCTCGGTGAATACCACTGGTAAATGCTTGGTTTGATTTCCGCGTCCGACGAGTGTTCTTCGTATTCTGGATCTTTGTTCCTTGCTTGGGTCCTTGGAATCGTGCCGGCCTTCCGCGAGCTAGTATTGGCTAAGGCTTCGAACATTGGTTTCTTGACATGGCTTTCGTGCAATTCCGTTAGGAAAGATCCTGTTTAGTTTGTTTTCATTGGCACATCTACGAATTGCTGTAGCTCGTGAGAGTGTTGTACTCTATATGGGATGCCATGTTCGTTACTTTGCATCAAATTGGTCACCCTGTGTATTTGACGTACAGTAACGTTCTGGACTCTGTCTGCGTTCTCGCTAGAGATGGGCGAGTGAGCGGTGATGTATTCGGATGCTATGTTTCTCCACGACGACCCTCTTGGCTTCGGCTGGTTTTTTGGCAATAGCGCTGTCTCCATAGTTTTTGGTGGCACGCGCCCATGCTCGTCCCAGTCATACCATGGAACATCAGCTACTCCATTATTTTTGATCCACAGGCGAAGCAGCCGGTCTTTGAGAATTTCTAGAGATCTGATTCGACTCTCTCGGCTTTCTAATTGTTGTTGGACGATATCGATATACTACATCCTCCCGATGTCTCTGTGGTGTTGTCTGACCGATCGTTTGTTCTCTCGTAGCGTTTGCATTATCTCAGTTTGTTTTTGCTCGTCGCCCATAGTTACACGAACATTTTTCGGGGAATGGCGACTCGATTGTGGGTGCTTGGGGTCAGCAGGTTTATATGCTTTCGTATTCAAGGGAGAATTTTCTCGACCTCTGCCTGTCCTAGCATTTATCCCCCTTACCTAGCTAAGTAGTCCGTAACAAGAGAGAGTTATGTTCTTGACCTTTGGCAGGGCGGTAAGGGAAAGTGAAGAAAATTGCTTGTCCACCTACTCGCTGTATCGAGGGGTTTCGCGATTGATGTACAGACAGTTAACCGTCAATTTTATTTTCCCATGCCCCGTTGGGTGGACTCTCTCATAGACTACGTTTGATAGGACGGTAGGAGTTAAGTTATTACCCAAGAAATAATTTCTTGGTAGGACAGGGACGACACAGAGTTCGGCAATGTTTCAAATTAATAATGTGATATTAAAATTAATAATAGTAAAATTAATGATAATATGTAATATAATTAGGTTATATGTAATACGTAAAAAAATGGTTCCTTATTTATTAAAATTTTTCAGAAGTTTTTCTCGTAGAGAGAAGTTCTTGCCTCTTCTGCCGACTTGGTGAAATGATATTCTCTTGCGTGAGAAGAGGGAAGAATTTTAATTCCACGAAGTACCTGGCTGTCGCAGACGCAATTATGGATATTAAATCGTGACACACGCTCTGCGTATTTGATAGTGAACTTCGGTAGCGGTGTGTTCCACGCTCCGAGATTTCCGAAATACCACGCGTTACAAAAAAAATCGAGCGGGCGAGATTTTATCCTGGTCTGCGCAACTCTCTTATAAGCGGTCTAGCCGTTAATTATATCTGCTGCTGACGCTTTTTACGAGGTTGGATTACGGGCTCCGTGTATCACATATACGCGATTTTTAAATTGTCACGATGCACTTGCGAGTAGAGGAGGGAAAGCCTCAACTCGACAGGCTTGGCTGCGGCACGACGCGCGAATACTCGGTATTTCTAATAAAAAAACTCAATAAAAAAAAGATAATACGTGTAAGATTTTGGCCATAAACACAGATGAAAAGTATGTGACTACTGAAGTGAATCCGATAGGGTTGATACCATTTGATACAGAAGCTAATTTCTTGGAAGAACCGGATAGTAAATTTGAAGGCAAAAGTATAGTAGATAATGTAGAGAGGTTGCAAAAAGTGAAAGCGGTGGTTAGACGACAGCATTTGAATAAGGAAGAATTGCAGATAGTTGATGATATATTCGAAGATTATTTAGATAGGTTTTTATTGCCAGGAGATAAGTTGCCTAGTACTGATATAATTCAGCATTACATATTTTTGGAGAATAATGTCCGGATCAATACTAAGCAATATAGGCATACGCCGAAGCATAAACAAGTGGTAAAGGAGAGTGTTGAAAAGAAGTTGAAAGATAAGATCGTAAGAGAGTCGAATTCACCATGCAATTCTCCTACATGGATTGTGCCAAAGAAGCCAGATAGTCATGGCAATCCGAGGTGGCGTATGGTTATTGATTTTCGAGAATTGAATAAGAAGACTATTAGAGATGCTTATCCGTTACCGAATATTACTGATATTATAGATCAATTAGGAGGAGCAATTTATTTTTCAATTTTTGTTTTGGCGAGTGGTTTTTAACAGATTGCTATGGCTCCGGAAGATTGTTACAACACAGCTTTTTCAACAATTAATGGACATTGTGAGTATACATGCATGCCAGATGGTTTAAAAAATTCGACAGCGACTTTACAGAGATTAATGGACAACGTGTTGAGAGGTTTGCAAGATATAGAAATGTTGGTGAATTTGGATGATATAATTGTCTATAGTAGAGATTTGTCTGAACATGAATTGAGGATAAGGAAATTAATGGAGAGATTGAGAGAGGCAAAATTAGTATTACCGCCTGATAAAGTGGAATTTTTCAAGGACAGAAGTTGCATTTCTAGGACATATCATCAGTGCGAGAGGTATAGAGCCAAATCCGCAGAAGGTAGAAGCAATTACAAAGTTGGCGACACCAAAAAGTGCTAAGAGTGTACGGGAAATTTGGTGAAAGATGGTGTGAAGTTCGAGTGGACGGAAGATTGTGAGAAAAGTTTTCAAACTTTGAAGGAATCTTTGATAAATCCGCCTATTTTACAGTTTCCAGATTTTGAAAAGGAGTTCATCTTAACAACTGATGCTTCAGATATAGCAATTGGAGCTGTATTGAGTGAAGAAAAAGATAGATTTGAAGATCTTATTCAGTTTTTATCAAGAACATTAACTAAAGCCGAGAGAAATTATTCAACGACTGAAAAAGTGTGTTTGGCAGTGTTATATGCGTTACATCAGTTTAGACCGTATTTGTTGTGTAAAAAGTTTACGTTGGTTTGTGATCATGAACCTTTGAATCGGATGCATACACGGAAAGATCCAGGGCAGAGGCTTATGAAATGGATGTTTAGATTTACGGGTTATGAGTATACTTTTAAATATAAACCAGGAAAGTTGAACAAGAACGCAGATGCTCTTTCGAGGAATCCGCCAGATATTAGTGAGACGCACATTAATAGGAAATTATCAGGAATTCAGATGGTGATAATTGAAGAAAAAGAAAAGTCTGATGGTGATAAGGCGAAGAGTATTGTGTCATCAGTGAAAAGCAAAATTTTTAATAGGAGTAGAGTACAGTCTGAAGTTGAAGTGAAGCGATCAAGAGGTAGACGTGTAGGAGCAAAGACTAATAAAATGACACCAGAATTCTATCATAGTATGATTGCTCAGAGGACAAGGAATAAGGCTCAGGTAACATCTAAAGTTGCAGAATATATTAAACAGGCAGCTTTGCCGAAATAAACAAGATCAGTGAAGAGATGGCAAAGTGAAAGAGTTTCATCAAAATCAGTGTTGTTGAAATCTGATGATTTGAGGGATAGTGGTAGTGAATGTGAATTCATCGAGGGGAAGGTTGAGTACAACAGCATTGTCGTCAACAGGGATTTATGGTAGTGAAATGGAAAATCTGCCTTTGAAAGATTCGAGGTATAGTGTGATTAGAATGGAGAAGACAACAGATGTTTCAGATATAGAAGGTAGTGGTACTGATGAAGGTGAACAGAATAGAAGTGTGAAGAACATTGGAATAGATGTAAGTGAAGTTAGTCAGTCTGAGAGTAGAGTGATTGCAGAAAGTGATATTGAACGGAGTGTTTCTATGAGAACGAGTTTTAGTAGGAAAGAGGTGGAAGAAGTGAGTAAAAAGTTAGAGGAGAGTATAGCTAGACATCAAATTGAAGAGGCTAAAGTGGAAGGAGAAGATAAGAATGAAGTGGAAGGAGGATGAAAAAGTGAATAATGAAATGAGGTCTAGATTGCATGAATTAAATCCGCATTATGGTACAGTTCAAATGGATGAAGTTTTGGGGGAAAGAGTTAGAGAATTGATAAATAAAATACAGGAGAAAGTGCAGTGGAGATTAGATAATGTGAAAGATTCTTTGTCGGATCGGTATACATCGGCAACTAGTGAAATAATGATATTTCCACCTAGAGGAAGAATTTCAGAAACAACGAAAACAGGTAATATAAAGCCACAAGCGAAGAGTACACCTGGTAAATTGGGAAGTGTTGAAAGAAGCAATAATATTCTTGCTGATGTGAGAGAGAATGAGGAGAATACGTATAATATTGAATATTCAAAACCAGCGGAGGATATGTTACCAGTAATAATGATGCCAGATATGAACAATTTGAATGATTTGAATAAATATGATAGTGGAGAGTCTGATAGAAGGAAGAGGAAATATAATACAACTGAGGAAAAATTGGTGGAATCAGTGAAAGGGAGTAATGTGTTGAGTGCGAGAGATTGTCCAACGTATAAAAGGGATAATATTGTGTAACTATATAATATTTTTTTATAACTAGGGATTGTGAAGCCGATACATCAGTGACGAGATTGTTGAACGATATTGGTGCAATAGATACAAAAGGAAACCTTTTGTGGGTCAGATATTAATAACGCCTTATAAAAAGCATAATGTTTTTTCTTTGGTAGTGAAGGAGAAGCAGTTTAGTGTGATTAGTTTGGAGAATGTGAATAAATGTTTGGATAATTTGAGGAGAATTTTGTGTCATCGACATATTGAGAGTTTTAGAGTTTCTAGGGAAGGTGATTTGACGGATATGTTGGAGCCTGGGTTGATGAGTGAGTTATTGAAGAGGCATTTTCATAACTCGAATATTGTTGTGACGGTTTGTTATGGTAAGGTGGAGTTACCTGTTGAGAAATATAGGAAAAAGTTAATAAGTGCTTTACATGATAGTTTAACAGGAGGTCATAAAGGAATTCATCAGACTTATCAGAAGATAAAGGAGAGGTTGTATTGGCCAGGATGAGGAATGACACACAGAATTATATAGGGAAGTGTAGTGGTTGTCAAGAACAAAAGGTTGAGAGGTTTAAGATAAGGGAGCCAATGATAATAACGGATACACCAATTGAAGCGTTTGATAAGGTTTTAATTGATACGGTTGGGAAGTTGAGAATGACACCGAGTGGGAATCAGCATTGACCATGCAGTGTAATTTGACCAAATATTTAATTGCAATAACAATTAAGAATTTGTATGCGACCACTATTGCGGATGCCTTAGCGAGGCATTTGATTTGTAGATTTGGGGCACCACGGGCCATTTTATCAGATAGGGGTACTAGTTTTTTGTCGGATATAGTAGAATCAATGTTGAAAATTTTTAAAATAGATCATTTGAAAACATCTGGTTATAGACCACAAACGAACGGTTCTTTGGAGAGGAGTCATGCTCCGTTGGTTGAATTTATTAGGATTTATTCCCAAAAGTATGATGATTGGGATAAGTTAGCGCTTTTTGCTACGTTTACTTATAACACGAATGTTTATACAGCTACGAATTTTACACCTTTTGAATTAGTTTTTGGGAGAGTAGCGAGATTACGAATTAAAGTTCCATCAGATGAAAAATTGAGAACTTGTCATACTTGTATTAGGGATTTAGTGTCGTGTTTGAATGAAATGAACATTTCAGCGGGAGAGAAGCAAATTGTAGATAATTGAAATCGAAAGAGAGATATTATAGGAAAGTTAAAGAGTTTAAGAGTAAAGTAGGGGGATATGCTCGTATTGTAAAGGAAGTGAGGACCAATAAATTTGAATCATATAGAAGTCAACCTTTGAAAATTGTAGAGTTTGTTGGGAGAAAGAATGTTATTCTGGAGTATCCTGATGGGAAGCGTATTAGAAAACATGTTGATAAGTTGAAGGCTGCAGAGGAGGATTCAAATTTTGATGGAATTTTTCTGGTAATTAATTGTGATATGATTACAGGGTGAACTGTTCAGTTGGAATGTTTATGTTATTGGGTGTGATGAAGACCATTGTTATATCCCTACCACTACTCTCACTAGTAATCAGAATATTATTTATACAGATATGGTGTAAGGATACCTGAGCTCTTTTAAATAACTAATACTTTTTAAAACTTACCTTTTTGTAGATAACTACTTAGCTAGATGGTTGCTTAATCCCTCTAATACGTATTGACGTTTATAGATGTTTGAAGATATTAGTAACAAATTATTAAAACACAATATTTGAATATAAAATAACAATGTAACTTTATTTGAAAATCAAAATGCTAATACACCATTTATTGTGATTAACAATGAAAAACTCCGCCAATTGTCGGACCGGCGTGGACGGAGTTCGGACTTAAACACGAGACTGCCCAATTGGACCATATGATTTGGAGTTTTATGATAAGGACAATATCAGTAATGAGTTTTCATTGTCTAGAATTACGAATGAAGCAGCTAGGAATTATGAGAAGAATGTGTTAACCAAGAAAAATAAGAATTTTAGACCAAGATTGAATGTGTTAGAATCGGTTAAGGAGCCGAAAGTGAGATCGGAGGTACATGCTGTTAAGAAGGAACGACTCGTGAAGAAGGGTAATAGATTGTTTTGTTTATTGCCGTGGGAAGGAACGGATGCAGAGAAGGATGAGATGTTCTTTAAACATTTTATGAAGTTTAGGAGTATTAATTATTATGAAACTGTGCGTAATAAGCAAGGGAGATTGTGCTTTGGTTTTGTACAACATGTTACGGATGCTGATGCTGAATGTGCAATATAGAAATGTAATCCTGTATATAGACCAACCATTGCTGCATTGAAAAAGGACCCGGAGAATAAGTTTCCTCTGCGAATGAACAAATTTCATGATTTGTGTGGACAGGAAATTGATGTGCATGTATTTGCATTACATGAGGATACGTGTTAGAAAGTGTTGGAGTATAATAAAGAGACGGTGAAAGTGAAATGTCTTGGAAAGAATGAGAAGGCTCGGGATCTCAGAGATAATATTGTGTTACGGAAACGATCTAGGAGTGAGGATGAGAAAGATCAGGTAACATTTGCAGAAATGCAAGTGTCGGAGGAGAACGAAATGACATAGGCTGGATCAGGACCCTCTGGATTACATAGTAAAAGTAATGATGATGATGACCACTTAATGATTTGTACGATGGAGGAGGATGAATTTTTGGAGTCGGATAATGATGAAGAATCCGTTATTCTTAAGAAACCTGTTGTTGATTCTAATAAAAAAGTTTCTATGTTTTAATTGACCCATTTGTTTTGTTTTTGACCATTGAATTTTGTATGATTTCGACCCCATATGGAATTCTTATTTATAGTTTATGTTTAAAAAATTTAGGATGATTATGGTAGATAGATTAGAATAGAAAATTAGGATAGATATAAGATTTAATATAAGTTTGACCCTTATATTTTATCAACAACTTGGACCCTTCTTGATTAATAGGATAAGATAGAAGTTAATGCATGCGGACTGAGTTATGGAATTTTAATTGACAAAATTTAATTGTTTATATTTTTGTTGTTTTCAGATGAATTACGTCCTTAGTTGGCATTCCTTGGAGTTGATCTCTACCTTCACCATAAGGGTAGTTTTTATTGGGTTGGACACGTGCCGAAGAGGATGGGAACAAGACATCTATATCAAGAAAACTTTGGCTGGCCAAAAACTGTCTGATGGTGCAGGGATAGGTGTAAAGAACCGTGTGACAGCTCAGAGTATTGACCAACGTACGCAGTGTTATGGCAGTGCCATCCGAGGCCATCATCATTGTGATGTTTGTGAAATGGCCGGGAGTGTTAAATAAAGGACGCTCTTGTCAACTAATAATATGCAAACTCTTTACTGATGTGTAAGACTATATAGAGCACGCGTTGCTCGCTGAGCCGTCCTGGCTTATCTGCTCACTATACCATAGTCTCTCGCGTCGCTTTAACACTCTATACTATACACCATATAGTGTATACACTCATACCTATGCGCCGCTGAGCGCGCAGCGCTTTGCCGCTTAGAGTGTGTCTCGCGCTCACTCATACATCGCGCTTACGCATACACTACCACTTCCCTACGCTTAGTTTGGGACTTGGGTCGTTACGTTTTTTCTACAGCTAATCTATCTAATCGTCTTAGCACAGGATTTTAATTTTTTTCTTCAGTTCGCTTTGGTTTTGTTAAGCTATTATTTATTACATTATCTTTTTCGTTTGAACTATCGGATTTTACATCTGTCTCCCCTCCGCTAAAAGTGAAACCCAATCCAGTTTTACAATTTGATTTAGATGTCGCTTTGTTACATATCCATCGTCGAATTTAATTTTATACATGCTTGGTGATAGTTTTTCTGTAATTTCAGCTTTTGCTTTATCTTACGAATTTTTTCGATAATCATTTGCGTATACTATTTCATGTTTTTAAATTCACATTTTCTTACGCCTGCTTTACGATGTTTTTGCTGTTGTTCGACTGTACCTAGAGTATCTGATTTCTGTAAGTCAAATCGCGTTTGAATTGTTACGTCTGAACACACATATATAACTTTCTGTTAATAGCGATGGTTCGGGATATATGCAATAAAAACTCAGTAACCACAATATGTGTATGTATATAAATGTATGTATATTACTTGTTTATTGAACATGATTTTACAAACTGTTTCCCCTTGCTTTGTGATCGTTGACCGATCACATCACCAGGTGAGGGGTCGGGTAAATACGAGACCAAAATCCATGTGAAAGTCTTAGCATAGAAGAGAGAAAAAGTACCTTGCTATTAGTGTGAATGTGTAGCGGTGTGTGTATATCTATATCTATGTGTCCGCTCGATGCTGCTGCTTGTAATCTCCCGCTGTGAAGGTTTCGTTCGCTGAGAGAGAGAGAGAGAGAGAGAGAGTAGATGGCGCCGCCTTGTCTGGGCCTCTATGCAGGTGTTATATCCTGACTACTACTCTCACTAGTAATCAGAATATTATTTATACAGAGATGGTGTAGTGTATGTGGGCTCTTTTAAATAAATAATACTTTTTTAAAACTTACCTTTTCGTAGACAACTGCTTAGCTAGATGGTTGTTTAATCCCTCTAAAATGTATCGATGTTTATTGGTGTTTGAAGAAATGAATAACAAATTATTAACACACAATATTTAAATATAAAATAACAATGTAACTTTATTTGAAAATCAAAATGCTAATACACTAATAATCGTGATTAAAATGATAACTCCGCCAATTGTCGGACCAGCGTGGACGGAGTTCGGACTTAAACACGAGACTGCTCAATTGAGGGCATTGAGTCTCTTTTAAACACAAAATCTCGTTTACGAATTTTACAACTTTATTGATATCATTTATTCAATATTTTATAAACCTACTTTCATAATGCAACACTTTCAAAAGTATAACGCTTATTTTGCGTTTTCACACGTCCAGTGTTAGCTGAACGCTTACCTTTGAAAGTGTCACATTACACAATTGCTGTTGACAATTGCTTTGAATTTTGAAATAACTTATTTAAAACAAAAGTTATACCTTTAATTCTTTTTGCCTAAGAGAAATAAATAAAATAGATAACGTCGTAGGACGTTACACAGGTATTCGGCCAGACCGTTCGATGTTTCCTTTCTCTTTCTCTCTGTCTCTCTCTCTCTCGTTCCTCTTATGCTTCGAGATTTTCAAGTGACTTCTTTTCTTCTCACTCAAGTACGAAAAATTAACGCACTAGCTCTCTATGATTTTTGCGCGTGTTAAAAATGATACACCCTTCGTCAAATATATATCATTAACTTTTACGTATTTTAGAGAAATTACTTATTCGCGGCAAAACTGATACATCGATCAGTTCTCGATCTGTTTACTTAGTGACCGCGCCGCCGTTGATCTTCTCTATTTAAGCAGGTAGATGATTTTTCGGAAGGGTCCCCTCACTTTTCTGCTACCACGCCTAATTACGTGATCGTCGAAGGTCTTCTCGATACTTCTCTATAGATGATGACACTTGCGTGAGTTTTTCCTCGATCTTCCACTTTCCATTTCCTCAAGGCGTTGGCTTTTCGTATATACGTATTGCTCAATAATACTGCGTATTGCATTAAGGGCAATTCGTATTCTCGAGGTCTTTTTCTAGTTTTTTTCGGCTAATACCTCGTTGTTGCGTATTTGTTCACGTGTTTGTGCGTCAGTTGGTGATGAAATTTATTAATTTCATTACACTTCCGCCCTTATAAAAAGACGAGTGTACAACTCGAGTCGATTACACGAAGTGTGCTTGTGTGTACATGTATATATGTATGTCTAGGGTGTATCTGTGTGTTTTCCTAGTTTTCTGAGCAAAGGGTAGTATATTATAGCTTCCCCGTTGTTTATTTACAATTGTTCATAAGGTACTTTCTGATACAAACATTTCTTTTGTTAGTAAGTCTACAAATATTTATTATCTATTTATTCGCAAATGGTTTTGTTTAAAATTTCTTATTATTGTTCGTTTATTGTTTATTTTCAATGACATAAAATGTTTACAATTATATTGTTTTTAACAAATTGAATAAATTTTCTTTATTTTACAAGAATATATTGTGTAAATTGGATTTTTCGTAGTGAACATAGTGAACATATGTATTGTGGATATAGATATATGTATATACATACTACTTCTTATTCTGCAATAAACAAAGTATATGTATAAATTCATGGTAAGTACATATATTTCCTTAATAGTAGTGTTAGAAAAATGTAATGTTTGTTAGTTATAAGCATCTTTCTCCTCCTTCATATCTCCGGCCTTTCACTAGACCAAAGCAACGGTTCCCTCTCGGCCCGAAAATTCGTCGCGCGTCCCATCGTGACGCGTTGTAATGTCCCTTAAGTGAGTTTCGAATTTTCTATCGTTTTCTCGGTACTTGTAATTTTTTCTCAGTCTAGGAAAAATCGTTGATTCTATCAGTTGTCTTTCTGTGTGTCTTTCAGTTTTTCATACTTCCAGTATGTTCGGGTTTGTCTTAAGTTTTTTGTTAAACTTCGTGCCGTCGGAATCCGTAAGTTTATTTATAATTTATTTATAACCTTTAACCTTTATAATTTCTGATTAGTAAAAAAAATGCTTTCCTCTCTTTACTTACAGCTAACCGAAAGAACCGTGTACGAGTATAGTCCGGTTTTCCGCAGCCGTATGGGAATGCGCTCTATTTGGGAGCCCTGTCACATGCGATCGCGGCGACCGTTGGGTCACTACAATATCTGTGATGGTCCCATAAATGAGCCCGCCCGGATATATATAGATGTGCTGTGCCCCGGAGGGCCTTATGTAAGTAAAAAATATCATGGTTTTTGTCTTTCCTTCTTCTTTTTTTTTCTATATTAGAATCTTATTAAAAAACATATATATATATTTTTTTTTTAGACGCGTTCCAGAACATGGCCTCGTACAATCCTACGGGCGTTGAAGACGGATACGTGCTGTGTCACGCCGACAGGGGTGATTCGCCCTGCTACTTCTGTGGTCTCGAGCTTACCGAGGATGCTCCTCTCATGCGATGGGAGGATGAAGGGGTAAGTTAAGTTTTTTTTCTTTCAATTAGTATTTACTAATTGTTGTTAAGAAGTATGTACCATATTTTTGATTCTTTTTTTTTTGTTTTTCTTTCTTTCCAAGCATGGCGGTTAGTACCAACCTTGGGAATGCCGCTGTCTGATGTCATTGAGAATTATGTTTCCCGCTACCTTCGAACTTAGTCTGTGGACTTACCCCTTTTTTTATTGTATTAACTAAGAATTAAACTTTTAAATGTACTTTTAAATGTATAAGTTTCATAATATATTGTAATTTTTTTTTCTCTAAATTCAGCGTTTATTTTTTTCTTTCATTTCCTCCACCTCTTTGTTTTCCTCATTTTCAAGAGAGAGTCGAGGATAATTTCAATCCTGATATAAATTGTATATATCGCGATCGTAGAGATCGTATTATAGGAGTAAGGACAATCAAAAGGAAAAAGAAATGAAGTAATTATTTATTCTGATACCCTTTTTTTCAATTTTATTTTGAATAATAACAACTTTTTTTTTCCAAAAATATTTAATCTAATCAGTATTTAATCTAAAAAGATTTAACCATTATACGGATAATCTATGTGAAAGTGGAGAAAAGGTTATTCAAACTTTTCCTTCTCAAGTTTCACTCCCCCTTTTTTTTGTTAATTAGGAATGCTATAGTCTTAATTGCTAGTTTTAGTAGTTTTGCTTTTACTCTTGCCTTTTCTTCCTTTGGAAGTTCCTTCCCCCTTATATCGTATATATATATTTTGTTAATTACCCTTTATAGATTATACTTTCCCTTCACCTTCACAATAGTAGAATAAAATAAGATAAAAATAGAAGATTAGAAACATTAGATTTCAATGATACTGGGATCTCATATAAGATTGTACGTCTGGATATAATGGAGGCGGTTGCGTTTCCTCCCTTTGTGCCGGAGCTGTTTGCGTGGGTGGTAACTCGGATGTAGTTTTTCCCATTTCAATCATCGGTACCGCTGAAGGCAGTAAGGGTTCGTTTACTTTGTCTAACTTTTCCCCTTCCTCCCTTTCCGCGGCCTCTCTTTTGTTTCGTTGTTGCGCACCCAGATATAACAATAATTGCGTCACCGAGTTCCATATGGCTCCAAGTAGGTGTATTAAAAACCCGTATAGACTGTAAATCGCGTACCCGTGAATAACGGTGTCGATTAAGAGTTTCACAATTCTACAGAGCATTATCATACCTATTATTCCCGCACTGGCGGTACCGAAAGTCAAGAAACTGGACCACATTCGGTCCCATGTACTTTTCACCAGCGCAGTCATGGTTTGTTCATCTAGCTTATGTAGATTCCTCCTGTCGACCTCCCTTTCCTGTCATTCCCTGGGCTATTTGATTCAGTACAGTAGGCTTTTCAACCGGGAAAAGGATCATGTCTCTCAGATGTGTAAGATCCTTTTCTCCATATCCGCCTATCGCTAGAGTATCCGGACTCATATATTTCCATGTAGGCTTCACTTAAGGCTTCAAGACCTCAAGCGGGGACGCTTCCACGGGCATTGGGAGCATCTTAAACTACTTTTTGCCGAATTGGAACATTGCGGGAATTCGCGTATCGCAGCTAAGTTCGGTTCCGGTCCGAACCAAAATTCGTATCTGTGAGGATAGGAATAATTCTTCATTTCCGCGACGTACCGGCAGTTCACCATAATATTTAGTAGTGTTTCTCAAATGTACTTCAACCCGAATGCACTTTAGTAAATGTACAACTTCGCCCGCTACTACTCCGATATAACCGTCTTCTTCCATTAAACGATATCCGAATTGTTCGGGGGAAAGCGTCGCGATCGATATCGCATTCTTCAACACCTTGCGCTTAAGTTCACATTCTTGTTTCAATATTTTGTAATACATGTTTTGAATTTGTCCACTGATATATTTTTCTATGTATAAAAACTTGGAATTTACATATGCAAACATGTCTAAATTCGCGGTACTTATGGATACTTTATCAATTAATTGTTGTTTTTTAACATCCTCGAATAACTTCGGGTGCTCGGTACCATAGAATTTATATCCACATTTGTGTATTTCCCCTTTCTTCCATAATGCAAAGGCTTTATCCCCTGATTCTACTGAGTACATGATTTTATTGTTTTCCGTATCATTGATTTTATCCATATATCCCTCGTACAATATCGAGTATGCTTTTATCCCACAAAAATCTTCAGGTACCGGCTCCCAAAAAACTTGTGCTCCGTCATGATCAATACATTGTAAATCTTCAAACGAACACCTTACTCCTGATTTAGGTATTATTCTATTTGATTCGAGATGTACAGACGTTGTATAATCTTGTAACATTATTTCTACGTGACCGGCGGCATATGCGCTTTCCCATGATCCGTATGCGTCGGAGTATGATTCACCGGAACAATATCCATCCTTGTCATTGGTTCCTGCCAACACTACTGCTCTTATTGTTGTTCCGTTTCTCAGAATTTGATCTATCTTGGTTTTTCCCACCAAGTACATTTTGGTTGTCTGTAAACTCTTGCATTCTTCTGGTGTGAGGTTTACAAAGTATACTATCTCTCCTTGTAATACTCGTGATGCGTGGCGATACATACCGCAATGGGTTATTATTCGATTCAATTTAATAGCACATTTGTAGACATGGGTTGACGTATAGTCATTTAATTGTAGTAATTGCCCGTAGTTCTTCTGTACATCCAATTCTGGTTCTTTTACATCGCAATCTCCGACATTAATCAACGAGATGGTCGTTAAGTTTGAGAGGTGATCTCCGCAATCATATCCATATAATCCATGGATTGTTTTTACTGCTTCCATCAGGATCATGATACCGTACCATAAGGATTTCATCTGCAATGAACCAGTTCTATTGTTTTCTTCGTATTGTCATTTATGAGCATAATTTAAAATTATATATATATATATATATATATATATATATGAATAGATATAGGTGTTAATCAAGTATCGGCCTCTTTAGCAATCGGATGAAAGTGCGTTCAATTGTCCGTATTGTCCTTCGGTTTTTTTGTTTCTTTTTCTCAGTGCCTTTTTTGTAACATATTTATTACTCCTATGGTTTGTCATTATTATATTGGTAAATGTACCTATTATCAACAGTATGGTTACAATTACTAGCGCTCGCAGTACTATTTCATTTACATCATGTATTCTTTCTGATCTGACAGTCGTCCTTACTTCTCTCACGAGCTGCCATAAGTTACTTTCTGTAACTTCTTCGGTGATTTGTGTAAACGCATTTCGCGATTCTCTTTTTTGAAGTATATCAGTCAAGTTATTTATCTGCATGTTCGCCTTCGGCCACACACCCACGGGTTTCCGCTGATTGTCAGCCCTTTAAACTTTATATTACATGTAGGTTCTATTCGTATTATTCCCGAATTTTCAATTGTCTCATTACCTTGTCTATTGTTAGTGCACATATAGGTGAGATTTTCAGGTTGTTGTAGTATGTATATATTTGTTGTGTCGAATACATAAATTGCATATATTTGTCAATTGAATTTTTGTAAATAACATCGCATTTGTTAAAATTCACTTGAGCTGGATTCAAAAGTAGATCACCCTCGCAATCCGTTTCTTCTTTGAAATGGAACCATTGATTTAAACATGTAATTTCCTCAACGGTGATTGTAAATTTATTCAATGCTTCCCATTCTACATGTTTAACATAATTTTCTTTTACAATCATTTAGGGCGTTGTTGGTTGTATGTACAGACTAGATTGTAGTCCTTTTTGTGGTTTGTTGACTGCATATTTTTTGTATAAAGTGGCTTTGGCTTTTGGTAAACATGTGAATTGTAGATTTACTTCCAATCCTCGTTTTACGGGTTTGAAAGTTGTTATTATATTCTTATTGACTTCAGTTTGATCATTCATGTTTATTCTAGGAAGATTACATGATTTATGACTTCTGCTCAATACTTGGCTGATGTGCTGGTATTGTTTATTACTTATGAAATTTGCAGCTAACTTTCCTTTCTTCAGTTGTTGTATGTCTTCCTCGAGACCTATTAGCGTTGTTAAATGAGTGTCTAATTGTTCTGCTATTCTAGCTATTGACGCTCGTATGGCTCCTGCAATTTTTTCCTGTAGTACCACTGGTAGGGGTCGTCGTTCGGATGTTGATATTTTCTCCAAATCGTTCGAAATTTCTTTTCTTATGTCGAGCAACGTTTTTAATAGTTTGATTGATTCATGTTCCATGATCATATCAGGATAATTGTTATTGTGGATTGTTGATGCGAATTCATTTTTAGTAAGATTTTCTATCTTAAATAGTTTTTCTTGAATATTCTTAATTTTCCCATGAATTGGCCATAATTCACCTTCATCTTCTTTGAATTTTTCGGGAGCGTCGGTTATGGCTATGGCTTGCATTGATGCCAAATGTCTCTGGATATTATTCATATCTGTTTGATTGATGGGTAGACCAATTTTGATAATTACTTCCCTGTGACCCTCCGTGAAAAGTATATTTTGCATCTTCTCAAATATTATACCCGCATGTTCCGTGTAATCCTCTGGATTGTTCAATTGATATGCTTCTGCTTGATAAGCAATACTCCAAATAAACATATATAATGTTTGTAACTTCATTTTCTTTTTTTTTTCTTCTGAAAAAGAGAATTGAATGATAGTCGATTACACCTCTATTGTTAGTTATTATTTGTCTTTTTTTTTCATAAATAGTTATTGCAGTGGTTCCTAATAATTCTATTCAATCGTCACTTTCATTTTCTGTGCTTTCGTATTCGTTCTCGTCGTATGTTAGTTCATTTAAAATGGTTCGGTATTCATAATCATAAAAGAGAGGATCATTGTTCCGTCGCCTTTGTATTCGCATTTATAACACTCTGTTCTAAAAAATAGGCTCCTTTGGTGCCTTTCGTTAGGGCATGACATACATATGGTATATGAGTGTTTCTTGAAGAGTTCTCTCTCTATGTTATTACAGAGTTTGCACGTTCGAGCCACCTTGATTCCCTTTTTGCATGTGTCGCATATTCCGTGTGTCTTTTTGCTTGCAAATCCTTTCTTACCAAATGGGAGTTCCAAGTTGCTGACATGGATGTATCCTTTTTCGTTATCCCTTGGTCTGTCCATTTCCACTCCGTATATTTCTTCGGGTTCTCCTTCTAAAAATCGCGCTCTTGCTAGATTATGTATGGCTGTACGTACTCCTATTGTCAGATCATTCATTCTTGTAAGATCTGGTATTTGAGTAACGTTACTGCATGGAAGTCCCGCTACGAATGGGCATAATTGGTTCTTCTCATGGTGTCTGGCCAATCGTGTTTTCCGTGATGATCCTTCCGCCCTTATTATGGACTGACATGCAAAACAACATATGATGTCGCGTGTTCCGGTGTAGAAGAACCCTTCTTTCGCCAGCTCTAATACAGAACCGTAGGTTACTCTCCAGCCCATCTTTAAGTACGACATTTCTCGTATAAGCTGTATACGAAATGTATGTCTTATGTGATTAATCCAAGGTCTGGGTACGTACCTCTCTTCTCCTATCTCTCTATGTTGCATTTGCTTCTGGGCTTCTTTGTTGGTTTTTCGTTGCTCGAGTACTTTGCGGTTTCTCAATCGAATTCGGAAATACATCCCTTCTATTGTTTGTTTGAAATATCGGCTATTATTGTACATGATGGATGCTATTTGCTCTATCTTGTTTTTAGGTGTACAATTTTTATTTTGCTCTAACTGCAGACAATAACTCATGATGGTATTCAAGTTCTGCTTCTCTCTTTGTCTCCTTGTTTCCTCTTCTTTCTGCGTCTCATGAATCTCTTCTAGGTATCTGCAGCAGTCACACATTCTGCAGAGATCGTAATCGTTTTTGAATTCGCCCCATTGCTCTCTGCAGCAATCGAAACATTCTGCCGGTCTTATGGGAAAGTTGCGTAATAACATATTTAGACCAAACATGTCTGTGATGCCGTCTTGATCATAAACCTTCCAGTTGTCTCCATCGTTTTCGAAGAACAATCGATTCAGCTCGAAAAGATCCTAGTCATCCCATAAGTCGGTATTATGATTAATGTCCCAATATGCGTCGTTCACTACTCTATTAAGCATTTCTCGGTCATGCTTTCGTCAGAAAGCCTTCGTCTCAACCATGTCCGCCACATATCTTCGTGTTTCTTCCTCTGTCCACCATCGTATCCATATTTTCGGTGAACAGTTCTTCACCTCTCTTCGACTGCATTCGGATTCTTTTCGCCCTTTTGTTATCCAATATACGTCATGGAAGCGGCGTACTAGTGGATCGATGAATTGGTGTTATATGAATCTTATTTTATTATTTGTTATATGAAAAATTACATACTTAATAATGTATTCTTAGATGTGTATGTCAATCTAAATATGACTTTATCCCTCGGTAGTTGTTTAATGTGCTTGTTGGCTTTATCGATCTCTCCGAGGCAATCGTGTAGAAAAGGGTTAGAATAAAAAGGCCCTTTTCTTATGTCGTCAACGTTTCGGCGAACATTGTCGCCCTCATCAGGACACTGTCGAAAGTTTTTATTGTAAATATAAATATAAAGTTACAGAACAATTTTTTAAAAAACAATATTTTTAGAGAACTTACATATCGGAGCTGTCGTGATCATTGTACATCTCAATGATGTTTTTCCCCCGGCTATTTAATAGCGGGGGACGAGCGACACAGTTATTATTTGTCTTGCTCTGTCGGCTAATTTCTCAGAAGTGAGGAAGTAGCCAACAGCCGTCGCTTATATATAATGCGCGCGATTCCTGATCTTTAGCGCGGTTTTGTTTCCAAGTGACGTCACACATCACCTCATCTGTTCGATGTACATAAACAGAATATACGTATTCACATTTAACTTTTCAGCTGGTAAATCAAGTGTGTGTATCCATTATTTAGTTTTTGGGTATCCTCCTTTTTATTTATACCGTTTTTTTGTAAATGTATGTACATCATTTCCGAGATCAATCTTTTATTTAGATTACTCTCCCTGTCTTTAATACGGGATTGTTGCATAATTCAATCTTAAAAATAGACTTGTCCATCTCCATTGGCATCTCGGCAGAATAATAATCTTTCCCTGAAATTTCCATATAATTGAAGCAAAGGTTATCCATATGACTTTTTTCAATATAATTTTTGATAAAATAACAATTGTCAGCTTTATCATATTTACGATCCCCGTATAAATTTTCAAATACTTCCGCTCCCACAAAATGCTTCTCCATAATGTCGTCTGTCTTATGTCCTTGAATCGCATTGTTAACTATGAGCTCAATTTCTCAATGCTTCAATCAATTTCTCTATCTTTATCCGGAATTTCATTTTCGGATTTATTTTCAAAAATTTCATTATCATTATAAATTTCATAATTTGCAACAATGGCCCTTTCATTTATTTCATCATCGTAGTCTTCATTTTTATCATCAATTTCAATACTAATTTCAACATTATTTTTCATTGCAATTTCCATATTTATTGCAATCTCGTTATTAGTCATGACTTTATCATCAATTAAAATTTCGTTCTTAAATTCACGCGCGCTCTCACTTGTCGACTCTCTCGTATTCAAAGCGTCATCTAATTGCTCAATTTTCTCAAATTCTTCGCGAATTATTTCTTTCGCGTCTTCAAAATTTTTCATTGTCGGACATTTTTCCGAATTATTATTTCTCGTAATATTATTTTGCTCATATTCAATTAATTCGTGCGTACGGCTTATCGAATGATTCTCCCGATTCAAGTATACTCCCTCTCTTCGGTCTCTCTCGTCACAGTCTGTCCTCGGATCCCCCTCCGCGGTGTTGCGCTCGGAGACCTTTCTCTTTTCGGTGCCCCTCCCAGTTATTGCGCTCGAGCTCACGGCGTCCCGTTGCTCTGTAGACTCTATGGCTGCTCGATTTTTCATGAATGGAATTATTTGTCCATTTATTTCAATGTACTCTTCATTGAAATTTATTTTCGCATTACCTTTGCGAAAAAATTCATTACCCAAAATACCTGCTTCAATTATTGGAAAATTATCTTCCACCAAATGGAACTCTGTAATAATGTCATTAAAATCAATTGTTATTTTGCCGAGTGTACCGATGTATCCCTCGGTTATCCCTTTCAACTTTATGTACTCTCGCTTGTCAATTTTAACATAGGGCGCTACCTCCGACTCACGCACTAGGTTAATTGCTGCGCCGGTATCCAACATGAATACCAGTGGTCTTCGAAAACCTCCGGCATCGATCTTAATCGTTGGGGATACGCTTTCTTGACTAAGATTTATTGACTCGATCCGGCAATGGGTGTGGGCCCCTGTCGCGGAACTCCCGGGTGTCCTCCTGTATTTGAATCCCTCGGGGCGCCCTCCCGCGAAAGAGCACTCTCGTTTCCCTGCCCTTGATTGTTAGCGCGAGCTTCGCGTTAGCGCTTATAACAATCTCTTTGCATGTGGCCCGTTTTGCCGCAATAATAGCAATCTTTATTCAACCTATTGTGGGGTAATCTTATATTAGTTTGGGCCCCCCTGGGTCTGTATGAATTACTTCCCCTGTTATTTATATTGTTATTACTATTATTGTTATTGCTATTATCATTGTCAGTATTGCTGTTATTCGGCAAAAACTCCACCCGACGCCTGTTTTCGGCGTTCCAACCGCCGAAATTTCTGTTATTTTTATTATAATAATTTTGATTGTTATAAGGCCTTCCGCTCGACTGCGCTTGATGTTGCATCATTTTTCGGCAATTCATCATAACATGACCCGTCTTTCCGCAGAAACTGCATATTATCACGGTATAAGGCTCTATTGTATGCACTTTACGCGTCTCTTGTACTTTCCCTTTCTCGTCCTCCGAGGGACTTTCGTCTTCGTTGCCGCAGCCCGCGTATTCTCTCTCTATCTCTATTGCTTGTTCCCGTGCTTCGTCTAGCGTCTCGTAGTCGCCCATCCGACCTCAAATTTCCCATTTCACGCCACGTTTAAAGAATTTAATGCAGTTTCTCTCTATTTCAGCTCGAAAACTTTTTTCGTTCCCCGCATCATATCTCTCTTCCCGTAAAGCGGTTGATAGTATTTCTTTTTGGATTTCTTTGATTTTATTGAAAAATGTAATTACCGACTCTCCTTTTTTTTGACGTTTCTTTGCTAATTCTCCCGTCCAATCATGATACGTTTTTGCCGATCCGTATATTTTTTCGAAAAAATTTATTACTTCTGTTATCGATTTGAATCTTTGACCGCGGCTACTCGTAAGTGCGTCTCCGTATAGACGCTGTAACGTGGCAAAATATCGCCACGTCACAGCGAGCATCGAGCTGCCAGGGTAGAGCGTCTCAGGCCTGTGTGAATGGGAAAGAGTGCATGAATTAATGGCGTATCGTTTCTTCTGAGTGACGACGCGAGGAGAGGAGAGGCGACTGAGGAAGGAGAAAATAACGGAGGACTTCTCCACTCCCCGCCCAAGGGCGAGAAGCGAAGAAGATGAGCTCTGGCGCAGCAGACACAGCGACAGATTCCTACAGGGCGTTCAATTCCGGCTCATCGGAAGTCGTCGGACGCAGATGAGGCGGGCGGGTTCTTCCTACGTGAGAGCCTTCTGCAGCACGGCCAGCGTGATGGTTGCTTCACCGCGAGAACGTTGGAAGTAATAAAAGGCAGCCTTTGCGCCCTTTGTAATAGGCGTACTCCCGAATCAAGGGCCCAGACAGAAGGAGTCGCTGAGAGTTACATTGTACTTCGTAATTCACGCATAACTTAGGCGTTGCGTGAATTGTCTGTATGAATGACTGGCTGTTTAAATGTTGCGAGCGTTTGAATTTCGCGGTTATCTCTCCAGCATTAGCTATCTTTGTACAGTCGAGCGCGCATGCGCCGCGATCGACGAGGCGCGAGGCGAGCGAGCCAGTTGCGGCGCGAGAGCGCGGCCCGTTGGCCCCATGCGAACCGACCAATGGGAGCGTGCGCCGCTCGGCGTCTCGGGAGAGCGAGAGTGCGAGGCACGCGACGAGCGTGCGAGCCGGCACTCTCCTGCCCCGGCCGTTCCAGCTTGGACGCAGCTCACCAACTCCCTAGGGATATCTCTATTGTTTCGAAAGTGTTTCACTTAAAACCGCGGTAGAATCGTGGCTATCTTGCTGAGGATCCAGAGGCTTTGGTCACTCGGATATAAGGATAAGGTCAGTGGGTTGCTCTTAGTATTGCGTTTCCCTCACGGGCTGGTGCGCAGTTCCACGCGCGACCTCGTGTACGCGAAGTTCCTTTGTCTCGCGAGCGCGCGAATATCAGCGAGTGTGGCTACCTGGATAGTGGATGTCTTCTCTTAGTTAAGCGAACGGGTAATTAGTGCGATTTAGTGCGTGTATGTTGTCTACTCCGGGTTGTCTGTCGTGTGGTTGCCTTCGACGTACGGTTATCTCGTCGTCCGTCGCGCACAAAGAGTACCTCGCGTATCGCGTACCTCGGGCGAAGGTTGCCTCTACCTGGCGGTGCGTACGAAGCGATCTACCTCGGGTACCTCGGTCGTGAGTTTCCCTCGGCGTTGCCTGCGAGGACGAAGGTTATCTGCGCGACGCGTAACTCGGGGCTATCTGTTATTGTCGTGTGCGGTATAAGAGTGTTTTGCGGAAATTAGTCGACGAAGACAAGGGGGGCCTCGTTCGACTCGTGTAGGATAAGGCGCGAGAGGTATTGTAGGTCGTGGTTACGCAGACACGCTCTCGGCCAAAAGTAGTTTAGACAGCCACGATTTGCACTAAGTGTGGGCAATCGCGGCTGTAGGATTAAAGCGTGAACGAAGAGTCGGCGGACAAAGAGTGAATGTGTAGCCAAGCGGGCATAGTATGTGTGAGGCCTTGAGACGCGCGAGAGTCGGATATCTACGTGGTTATCTGGCAGTTTGTTAATTGTAAAGACCCAGCGGTAATTGAATCCTAGTGTTGTACGGAGTTTATCTCCTTGGCGGTGCGTGCCGAGGTGCGGACGGATACCTTCGCGTATTCCTTTTAATTGCGTAGCGTCGCCCGAAGTGGCCGAATACCTCGCGTATTCTTTTATCTTGCGGTGGTTGATTAGCCCGGATTGTCTTTGGTTGCCTGTGATGTAAGGAGTTTTAGTCGAATAAATGATCATTTGCTTTATTAATAACCACGCGATATTACTATCCGAACCACCCTCTCTCCTTACCGCATTCGCGAGGCTGAGCTAGCTAGCCGGCAAATCCGCCCCATCCTCGAGTTCGTTAAAGGAGTCGCGAGACTCTGGCACTTGCAGGTAAGTGCCTGGCGCCACCGGGTTCAGGGGAACTCGAGGTGACGGGCCGATAATTATAACGTTACCGGTTTGATAAGCCTCCACGCATCTCCAGCTAGCTTGGAGCGAAAATCAACGTTATCAACGTTATAACGCATTCGTATGAATTTGACTAATTCTGGTTCGCGCGTCGTCCTAATCATCTCCTTCGCTTCTCTGCAGCCATCAAGAAATGCATTTAATGAAATATTTTGCCCGTTATACCGTGGAATAATGTCCAAAATATTCGAAATCGACATTCCTCTCATTCCGTCGGTTGCCATTTCGCTATCGGTGATTTCAAAATTTTCACTCTCACTCTTACACTCGTTTGTTGAAAAATAAAATGTATTAGTATTTTCTATTGTGGGATTTGGGATTGGAAGAATCTCGCCTTTGTGCGAATTTTGTATCGTCACCGGAGGTCTGAAAAATTCAGTTACTCGGTCTACAACTCCTGTAATAAATTCTATTCCCCCGTACCCTGGGTTTTCTCTAAGAGTATTATTCACTTCTTCTATGTTTTCGGGTTTCGAGAAATATTCTTCGACTTTTTCTTTCCCCACAAATTCACTCAATTTGCTTTTTATATTTTCAATTTCTCTCTTTTCGCAAATTATTGACTCCTCTATTTGCGTATTTTGCAAATATGAAGTTAATTTCGCTTGATTTTCGCCTCTATTTACTATCGGTGTGCTCGCTTCAAATTTTCTATTTTCGAATTTCTTGTCAAAAATCTCTTTGCTTTTTAGGAAACTTTCTCTTTTCAATCGTAATTGCTTTGTGGTCTTTGCTTCTTTGTCACTATCGCTGTCGTCTCGTCACTATCGGTCTCGTTCTTTTTGTCTCTGTATTTATAGAATTGTTCTTGTGATTTTGGGAAATTGTCAAAGTCTTTCGGTTCTTCGATCATGTACTTTTCGCAAGTTTCCGTAATTTCTTTCACGAGTCCGTTTGCGTCTCCGATTAATCTTTGTACGGCTAAACTATCGTTTTCGTCAACTGTGTTTATATTTTCTCTAGTTTGTCTGAATTTATTGAGTAACGTTGAATCTTCGTTTGAAATTTCCGGTCCGCGCCAATTGCTAAACGCGTCTGTGCCTGACATTATTGGGAACCATCGCTGTTGATCTCGTATTTCCCTGTTCCATTTGCCGATGCACCAATTTAAAATTATATATTTATATGTTACGTCTGAACACACATATATAACTTTCTGTTAATCGCGATGGTTCGGGATATATGCAATAAAAACTCAGTAACCACAATATGTGTATATATATAAATGTATGTATATTACTTGTTTATTGAACGTGATTTTACAAACTGTTTCCCCTTGCTTTGTGATCGTTGACCGATCACATCACCGGGTGAGGTGTCGGGTAAATACGAGGCCTAAATCCATGTGAAAGTCTTAGCATAGAAGAGAGAAAAAGTACCTTGCTATTAGTGTGAATGTGTAGCCGTGTGTGTATATCTATATCTATGTGTCCGCTCGATGCTGCTGCTTGTAATCTCCCGCTGTGAAGGTTTCGTTCGCTGAGAGAGAGAGAGAGAGAGAGTAGATGGCGCCACCTTGTCTGGGCCTCTATGCAGGTATTCGGCCGGACCGTTCGATGTTTCCTTTCTCTCTCTCTCTCTCTCTCTCTCTCTCTCTCTCGTTTCTCTTATGCTTCGAGATTTTCAAGTGACTTATTTTCTTCTCACTCAAGTACGAAAAATTAACGCACTAGTTCTCTATGATTTTTTCGCGTGTTAAAAATGATACACCCTTAGTCACATATGTATCATTAACTTTTACGTATTTTAGAGAAATTACTTATTCGCGGCAAAACTGATACATCGATCAGTTCTCGATCTGTTTACTTAGTGACCGCGCCACCGTTGATCTTCTCTATTTAAGCAGGTAGATGATTTTTCGGAAGGGTCCCCTCACTTTTCTGCTACCACGCCTAATTACGTGATCGTCAAAGGTCTTCTCGATACTTCTCTATAGATGATGACACTTGCGTGAGTTTTTCCTCGATCTTCCACTTTCCATTTCCTCAAGGCGTTGGCTTTTCGTATATACGTATTGCTCAATAATATTGCGTATTGCATTAAGGTCAATTCGTATTCTCGAGGTCTTTTTCTAGTTTTTTTCGGCTAATACGCAGTAGTTGTGAATCTTCCTCGTTGTTGCGTATTTGTTCACGTGTTTGTGCGTCAGTTGGTGATGAAATTTATTTATTTCATTACAGAATTTCGCGTTTAAAAATTAAATACGCTGGTGTTTTTCAGTTTTACAATGTTCAGTAGATCTGTAGTCGCTTAAAAATCTATTTACAGAAAAATACAAGCTGTGTCCGTCTCGTATCATTTTATCTACTTTGTCTTTTACAGTTCGTATAAAATTTTCTGCTACACCATTCGTGGCTGGATGGTACGGAGCTGAAAATACATGTTTTATTTTATTTTGTTTTAAGAATACTCGAAAATCAGCGCTTGTCAGGGGTGGACCGTTGTCGCTTACAACCATTTGCGGTATACCAAATCTACCGAATAATTCATCAAGAACTTTAATTAATTTACGTGAAGTTGTATCGTTTATCATGTTTATAACCTGTGGCCATTTTGAATGAGCATAAATAACTATTAAAAACATATATTTATGAATTGGTCCCATAAAATCCGTAATTTTTGGCCATTTATTTTGTACATAAAATATTACTTTTTTCAAAATTTTATCTTGTTCGATCGCTTTTGCTACAGTAGCGAAATCAATAATCAGATTATTATCCTCGATGTAATTTAGATTTGAAAATTTGGTTTCGAATACCCGTGTTTTGTCTAAAATTGATAAACGTGATAATGCATCGGAGATACCATTTGCTTTAGATTTTACAACTTCAATTGTGTATTTGTGTCCTGACAAAAAGAAAGTCCATCGTTATAATCTACTATGTAAAATAGTGGATATGCTTTTGCTACCAAAAATAAATTTCAATGGTTCATGATCTGTTTTTAATATAATTTAATTACCGTATATATATATTAATACAACTTTTTGAATCCAAAAATAATTGCACCTGCTTCTTTTTCAATAATGGCTCTGTGTCTTTCGCTTTTTGGAATTATTTTAGACGCGAATGCTATCGGTCTTTCTGTGCCATTTGGGAATCTGTGAGATAAAATTGCTGACAAACCTTTCTCATGACACGCTAATACTAATTGTGCGTTCGGATCGAATAATGTTAGTACTCTATCTGAGGTAATTTGTTTCCTTACCCAGTCATATTCTATTTGACATTGATTTGTCCAAATAAATGTTTTACTTTTATTTAATTCATATAAGGTTCTAAGTGATCCGCTCTGTTTTCTAGAAAACACTCATAAAAATGTATTAAACCTATCAATGCTGCTAATTCTTTTTGATTTTATGGTACCACTGTATTAATTGCTGTAATTTTTGATTCGCTCAGTTTTCAACAATCTTTATCTATAGTATAACCTAACATTTCAATTTGTTCTTTGAAAAAATCGCATTTATCTAGATTAAAAATCCTGTTTTTTCTAAACGTGAAAAAATCTCTAAGAATTTCCACGTGTTCTTCGTCTGTTTCCGCAGTACAGTAAATATTGTCAATACAACTTTCTGTATTTTTTATACCTTTCAAAGTGTCCTCTAAAATATCTTGACATTCTCCCGGACTTGATGGTACTCCTTCACCGAGTTTAGTGTATCTAAATAATCCGTCGTGCGTAATAATTGTTAATGAGTCTTTGGATTCATCATCCAATTCAAATTGCATGAATGCTTGTTTTAAATCTATTTTTGACCACCGTTTACCTACTCTTAATGTATTGAAAATTTTTTCTTTTTTTGGTATCGGATGCCGTTTAATAATTAATTGTGGATTGACCGTAAGCTTAAAGTTACCGCAAATTCTAATTTCACCGTTGCTTTCCAATCCTGGAATAATCGGTATTGGCCATGGGCTGTATGAAACTGGTTCCAAATTTTCGAGTTTAATTAACCGTTTGATATTTCTTTAGAAATTTTCGGTTGTAATTCAAAAGCTGCATGATGTGGTTTCAATTGAATTGCCTTTGCAACGTCTTTGAAAATTAAATGTATTTTTCTACCCGTGTAGCAAACTTCTGTGCTACCGTTATTGGCCATAAATCAAAAGCCTTTAACCATTGTCTACCTAGTAGAGTCAGTCCTTGTCCTTTCATTATGTATATGTCAAGTCGTTCTTGTTTGATTCCAAAATTTACTTTTAAATTTTTCAACATTCCTTTCGCGTTCAATGGTATGCTACCATATGTATTTAATCGTAAATCGCTTTTTTCAAGTATGACGTTTGGAAAACATTTTTGCATATCACGCTCTGACATAATTGTTACATACGTGCCAGTATCTATTTCCATTTTAATTTCAACATTGTTAATTATTAAAGTTTCAAATAATGGATTAGCTGTTATTTTATTACAATCGTGCTCTGCTAAAAATCGAGTAAAATTCGCGATCTGTATCAGCCTGTTCACCATCATTATTTTCATCATACCGTGAATTTACGTGATGCAATTTTTTCTCTAATTGTTTATTTTTTGAATCATTGTTTTTGAAAACATGCCCTTTACCATGCTTTTTCCAACTGTCCTACTTTATCACAAAAATTGCAGATTTTATTTCGCATTTTACAATCTTTTGTTTCATGCCCATTTTTCATACCGCAACAGAAACATATTTTAGTACGTTTTTGTGAATCATTCGCGTTAGATTCATTTACATTGTTTTGACTGTTACCCTGTCGTTGCTTGCCGTTGTCCTTGTACCTGGCGTTGCTGTGCTGCTTACCCTTGCCGTGCTTCTGCTCCATGTGTTGAACCGCTGTGTTGTGCTGTCTGCTTTGCTCGGTTTTGTTCGTGTTCATCAAAGCTGCTTCTCTTGTTGTAGCTATATCTATAGCTTTCTCGTACGTGAGGTGCTTTTTGCTGAATAATAAACAAACGACGAAGAAAAAGAAGATTGGGACAGAAGAAAAAGAAGAAATAGAAGAAATAGAGAATAGAAAAGTACCAGACAACGACGAGAACCTAGATGGACCCAGAGAAGACTGGACTACAGAACATGCAGTCGACATCTTAAAAGAAACCACAGCCAACGAATAATCACAATACGTTTACCAACGTATCATACACGCACGCACACAAACATTACACGAACATTACACATTACTTTAGTAACTAATCATGCAAACCAATAGCTTAATTAACCCGTTATGCATGAACTGAAAATTTTCCATTATAATCTAACAAAAAATACACATAGCCCGTCTAACATCACCATATTGCTTTTTAATTTCTTACAGATAGTTTGTGGAGCAGTAAAAGAGCAACGCATGAAAATCGGGGTCACAATTTCTTTACTGTTCTACTAAAAGCAAATGTTTAAATCATTAGGCGATAAAAGCCTTTTTATGTTAAATTTATCGCATATTATCTCGTTTTTTCTGACAGACTAATCGCAGAGACAAAGTTAGTCTGTTAAAAAATTCTCGTATTTCGTCTTGGAATTTTCATAAGACCAATTGTACAGACAAATCTTGTTTGTTGGATAGTCTTGCATTTAATATAGCATTTTCTTTTAGTGCGGAAGTTCTGTCGCAAACCTACGGAGCGCTCCATCTGAAGTGCGTAATCGGCGTCCCTGTTTACCTAGATATATTCCCGGCACCTGGTGCCCAAGTTCCTTTGAAAAGCTATGGAGCGCACCACCTGGAGTGCATAATCGGCAATCCTGTTTACCTAGATGCCTTCCTGGCACCTGCTCCGCGAGTTCTTTTGAGAAGCTACGGAGCTCATCACCTCGGGTGCGTAATCGGCGGCCCTGATTACTTCAATACCTTCCCGATACCTCGTGCGCAAATGCTGTTGAACAGCTGCGGAGCGCACTACGTGGAGGGCGTAATCGGCGATCCTATTTCCGTACATACCTTCTCGGCGCCGGGTGCGCAAGTTCTTTTTAAAAGCTACGAAACGCATCACCTGAAGTGCGTAATCAGCGATCATGATGATCTAAATACGTTCCTGGCACCTGGTGAGCAAGTTCTATTGAAAAGCTATGTAGCGCACCGCCTAGACTCCGTCATCGGATTCTTTTCATACTTAGATGCGCCATTCGTATGTACCTAGTGCTCGAATTCCGTCTACGACGCGTTCCACCTAGTCTTCGCTGAGAATAATCGCTTAGCGTACTAAGTGTTATTCTTCTTGTCAATATAAGTATACTGATATACAAAGTGTAATCTATATCTATAGGTATTTGTTTATGTTCATAGCCGACCATCCTAACCTACTTAAAAACGGCTTATTTAATAATGATTTTCTAAATATGTAGTCCTTTTTCCGAGTTGTTTCAGGAAACCATCAACTACAACTTATCACAGTTGCAATCGGTTTGACCGGGACCTTATTTCCTATCATTATGTGCGGGCTCCTTTGCGCAGATTTTTATAATTTGAGTGTTAAGTACTTTGTTAAAAATAAATATAATAATATATATCTACAGTCTTTAAAAGACTAAATAAAAGTGATAAGATATTTATAATCAAGTAATAAATCAAGTAACGTATCAAGTAATAAATCTTTTAAACAGAGATAAAAAAAGGAGGAGATATATTATAAAAAAATATGTATCCAGCCGCAAAATTAAGAAAAAAAATATAAATTAATTTATCTATACTATCTACGCAGATTACCAAACATAGATTATAAATATTTTTTTAATCGATAGTAATATAGGTATGATATCAGTTATTGAAATTCTTACTGTATAATTCAAGCTTACTTGGTCAGATCGTGAAAGAAATTGCATGAACAAAAAGACAAGAAGATGCATAGTTTCTCTATCTGCCTCTTCGAAATCTATAACTTTGTGAGTAAAGCTTGGATAAGAGGTATCTTCTATGCCGCTAAATGATGGAACGTGAATATCTAAAAATAAATACATATGTGTGGTTTGAATTCGTAAATGATAGATTTGCGTAGACAAATGACGTGAAAAACTTAATTTAATTAGTTGTATTTGTGGATGCTATAATATGATACTTTTTTAGTGTTTCTTCATCAAAAATGTGCAATTACAAAAAAAGAATCCAATATTAAGTACCTATATTCCGCTGATTGGCCTTGCGGAGTTACAACTTGAATTTAAATTTTTATACTATATTTAATTTACCTTGCAAACCGCAAGATTGTCAATATTCACATAAATTATTATTTTATTTCATCAAGGGGCGCGGTAGCACCACGATGGCAACTATAAGGTACTTTTAGTACGTACGCCGCCGTCGGGCGCTAGCCAGACCCTACATACTTCTCATAGGCATTGTTGGAAACTAGTCGTATGGTTTTCTTCGCATCGGCAGCTTCTTTACTTACATATAAGCAGTTAAATGAAAGCTTGCGACGAAAGTAATAAAATGACATCAGAGTCACATTTTGTGAAATTGCTTCGACGGAAGATATTTTATAAATCGTACATAATATAATGAAAGATTTTGTGAACTGATTCTCTGCTCAAATGTTCTCTTCTATTTTTCTTGTTTTATTGGAAGGCATACAACTATCAGGTTATACAAGGGAAGAATTTTCTTGTGATGTGACAAGCTAGAGAAACTGTTGTATTTTCATCGTTTAGGTATCGAAGAAAGTTTTAACAGAATTTGCAGTAGATGTTTTCCTATTTCTATGGGGAGGTTACGCAACTATCACGTTATAAAAAGAAGGAATTCCTGTGAGAAGCTAGTGATGTGAAACATGTTTCTTCAAAATTTATAATTATTATATATGTTCAGAAGACAAGTGGTTTAGAAGTTTTTCCGAATTTCGAGAGAGCAAGTACACTCAGTTTCCAGACGTAACGAGACTTTTCCCAAGGGAAAAGCATGTTTTGTTTGGTATAAGGTAACGAAAACTAGCAAGTTGTCAAGTCAGTCACTCAGAGGGATAGTATATGAATTTTCAAGTTGATACGGCCCAGTAAAAATTGAATTTTTGAATTTTGAAATTTCTAATCCCTGATTATTTCTATACTGCTCAACTATACCAATCGCAAAAGTTTTTGTACTATCCCTCTAAGCAGTGGGTTTGAAAACTTTTTTGAACTTATTACCTTTTAGAAAGCAGAACATACATTTCCATTGGGAAAAGAGATGCTCAACCCATATTCTGGAAACTGCCTGTACTCTGGGCACTCTGCAAATTGAAAATTCTCGTTACCTTATACAAAACAAAACATGCTTTTCCCTTGGGAAAAGGCTCATTATATCCATGATCTAGAAAATGAGTATACTTCGTACTCCTTTGAAATTGAGAAAAACTTATTTTCTATCTAGAAATCCATCGCAAGGATAGCACGTGAAAGTTTAAGTTTATCATATAAACCAATCAAAATAATTATCAGTTATGGCATTCCAAATTAAACAGCTCAAAATTGGTCTAGAAGATTAAGTTGAAATTTCTTATGCTATCCCTCTGATTGATTCACTTAATGAAAAATTAATTATTCTCAATTTTGAGAGAGCAAAATGTACACTCAATTTCCAAATCTTGGATGTAACAAGTATTTTCCAAAGGGAAATGCATGTTTTGCTTTGTAAAAGGTAACGAAAACTTATGAGTGGTCAAGTCTGTCACTCAGAGCGATAGTATGAGAATTTTCAAGTCGAAACGGCTTAGCAAAATAGTTACATACCTGACAATTTAGCCTCTAAAGCCATGAAATCAATGGTGTAAGTATATCTACATGAAAATCAAAAATATAAGATCTTGGAACGAGTGAATTGTATGCATTGTTTTAACATGTTAAAACAAATTTGGATACCGAATTTCAGCCTTTTAGCTATAACAGATTTTAAATGAGGTGAAGACCGAAATATGCAGAATGCAGCTTTCGTAACTTGTGGATGATTAATTATTTCGATTATATTCTTTACACTCATTTAATATCTATCATAACTAGAGGGCTGAAATTTTGTAGATAAGTTGGTTTTAACATATTAAAACAATATCTGTAATTAAGTTTCTCTAAAAACTTATAGTTTTGATTTTCATATTGTTACCTAACTGAAAATTTAAACACTAAAGGCATGAAGTCAACAGTGTAAGTATTTATGAAAAAGTCAAAATTATAAGTTCTTATAAAAAGTTAAGTGTATGTATTATTTTGAATCTCTTATAAGTAAATAATAAATACAAATTTTTAGATTTTATTTTTTTACATATACTTTTAATCTTTTTTTTATAAATATTCTTCAAAATATAATCTGGATTAAAAATTTGTGAAGGATATGATGTAAACTTGTATCATGGCGCTACCGCGCTCCTTAATAAATACTAAAATGCTACATGACACATGATAAGTGTCAATAGTATATACATAACGTTTAAATGCTTTCAAGAAAGCAGTTATGAATTAATTAATTAGCATTAATTTTATGTACGTACAGACTTCTTTTAATGTATATTTATGATAAAAATATTTATGGAACTTACCATAAAATTTAGTGTCAATAAAATTAAAAAACGCGCTATTCTATTTAGTCGGGGCAAGTTAGCATTTTTGCATTAAGTTTCTTATAACTTTAGTTTTATGATTGAAATGGGTTATTGGTAACGTACTGAAAATAACCTTAAAGTCTCGACTTCGGGTCAGGTCGGGAACATTGTTATTATTGCAAAATAAATTTCAAAAATGTACTTTCTTTAAGCTTTTCGTGAATAACTTCTTTATGACTCATTTTATGTAAAAAAAGATAGAGATGAAAATTGTTCAGAATTGAATTTTGTATAAGGTACGTATATTCACGACTGCGAAATTAAGTATTTTCATCGTTCAATTGTTAAACAAAAAAAATTTTGTTTAAATTTCATATTGCTACAGATTTCACAAAAAATAATTTTTTTCATTGGATGAACACCTATAGATGAGTTTTGGTACGAATAATTTGAAAATCGATGTCCGATCTTGATATCTCAAAATGGCGTCTTATTGCAAAATTATTTAGCCTAAAATTTCAAATTCATCTCCAAATTGCCCATGGAATGATAACTTGATCAAACCACCTTTAATCGATAGCTTACGACGTACTTAATAAACGCTAAAAAAAACTTTTTAAAAAATTAATATTTAACAACATTTTTAACAATAAATAATTTTTATTTTCGCCAATTTTGAAGTTAGACGAATGCATTATAAGTAAAGTGCATTTTAAAGTATGTAAAAAACCATGAATTTTCATGTAAACTTTGTTTAGATCGGACCAATAGGAACGGAGATACGAAAATTTTTTCAATCGACGCTCACGCCGAAACTACTTAATAATTTTTGATGAAATTTAGTATACAGCTTGCTCGAAAAATATTCTAAATGATGGCATTTTACCCGATAGTTGTAATGGACCCATTTCGTGCAAAACGACCGATGAAAGAATGTGAAACTAGCGCGCGCGGCCGCGCGGCTGCCTCGGCCCGGCGGTGCGGTGGTGGGGGGAGCGCCGCTGCAGCTTTCGGGAACTTTAGATGTTAAATTCTTTTCTCGGCAACCAGAGGTCGTACGGTAATGCTTTTTTTTTTAATTTTATGTGTTTTTTTCTCAGCTTTGATGTCGTGTTAATGAAATTGTCGTAGCTGCATTACAAATACTCGAAATTGACTTATTTTCTGGAAAAAAAACTTTTTTCAATGTATAGACTATACGTACATGTATATATTGTGCAACAAAATACATTTATGATTATATATATCAGTACAAGAATAATAACTGCTTACTATTTTGGTAGTACATATTACTTTTAATGTTTTTGCTACATAGATTATCTTTACATGTATATAGTATACTATAAAACATATTTATGATTATATGAATGTGTTTGTGCGTGCGTGCGTGCGGGCGTGCGTGTGTGTGTACATAAATAGGTAAAGAACATGTTTTTTATTCATGTATTCATTGACACACACATATATATGTATATACATACACATATGTATATAATCATAAATATGATTTGTAGTACAGTATATACATGCAAGGATAATCTGTTCAACAAAAATATTAAAAGTAATATGTACTACTGAAATAGATAAAAGGCAATTTTATCTATCGTATTTGTATAAATAAATACGTACACATACTCCAATACATATTGTTGAATATTGTATAAATATTATACTCTTTGCTTGTTGTTCTATGAATTAATACTGGTCGCGCCATCTCTTGTATATATATATGATTTTGTACATCGAGACAAACGCGACTCCGAAAACGCGAATACGCGAGTATGTAAACACACATATATAGATACACACTATAGAGAAGAGCGCTCGCATATACTGTACTCGCGCTCATTCTCTCTCTCGCTTGTAAGTCTCGGAAGGAGACAGTCGTGTCCGACGACACATCACACATTGTAATAAAGTTACTTATTATTAAAAACAACCTCACTAATTTTCCACCACTCCAACACATATATTTAATAAAGTCAGTACAACTCCAAAAATATACTCAAAATTCGAAGCAATAAATTCCAATTGAATCCAACTGATTTTACGGAGATTAATACCTTAATTTAGTATAATATTAAAATAGAAAGCAGTTCTTATTCTTGTATTGATATATATAATCATAAATGTATTTTGTTGCACAATATATTCATGTACGTATAGTGTATACATCGAAAAAAGTTTTTTTGCCAGAAAACAAGTCAATTTCGAGTATTTGTAATGCAGCTACGACAATTTCATTAACACGCCATGAAAGCTGAGAAAAAAACACATACAATTAAAAAAAAAACATTACCGTACGACCTCTGGTTGCCGAGAAAAGAATTTAACATCTAAAGTTCCCGAAAGTTGCAGCGGCGCTCCCTCCACCACCGCGCCGCCGGGCCGAAGCAGCCGCGCGGCCGCGCGCTCTAATTTCACATTCTTTCATCGGTCGTTTTGCACGAAATAGGTCCATTACAACTATCGGGTAAAATGCCATTATTTATAGTATTTTTTGAGCAAGCTGTATACTAAATTTCATCAAAAATTATTAAGTAGTTTCGGCGTAAGCGTCGATTGAAAAAATTTTCCTATCTCCGTTCCTATTGGTCCGATCTAAACAAAGTTTACATGAAAATTCATGGTATTTTACGTACTTTAACATGCACTTTCCTGCATTCGTTTAACTTCAAAATTGGTGAAAATAAAAATTATTTATTGTTAAAAATGTTGTTAAATATTAATTTTTTAAAATGTTTTTTTAGCGTTTATTGAGTACGTCGTAAACTATCGATTAAAGGTGGTTGGATCAAGTTATCGTTCCATGGGCAATTTGGAGATGAATTTGAAATTTTAGGCTAAATAATTTTGCAATAAGACGCCATTTTGAGATATCAAGATCGGACATCGATTTTTAAATTATTCGTACCAAAACTCATCTATAGGTGTTGATCCAATGAAAAACATTATTTTTTGTGAAATCTGTAGCAATATGAAATTAAAAAAAAAATTTTTTTTGTTTAACAATTTAATGATGAAAAAACTTGATTTCGCAGTCGGGAATATATGTACCTTATACAAAATTCAATTCTGAACAACTTTCATCTCTATCTTTTTTTACATAAAATGAGTCATAAAGACGTTATTCACGAAAAGCTTAAAAAAAGTGCATTTTTGAAGTTTATTTTGCAATAATAACAATGTTCCCGACCTGACCCGAAGTCGAGACTTTAAGGTTATTTTCAGTACGTTACCAATAACACATTTCAATCATAAAACTAAAGTTATAAGGAACTTAATGATATTCGACATTTGAACTCCCAGACGCCCGGACTAATTTACCTCTAAGTTTGTGTGGAAAAAATAGATATTTCTTTTTGAATAATAATGATTCAAAAAATATCTATTTGCTCTACAGATGGTGTCGAAAAAATAATTATTATTAAAATAATACATGAGAATATGTACATTAATTTTTTAAATTTATAAAATATTTAATTGATTTTAACTATTCATTATAATATAGGTATTATATACCTTTTAAAAGTAGTGGAATCTCCCCCCCCCCCAAAAAAAAACCTTTTCAAGGTAAAAGGCTGGCAAGTATAAGGTCATTTCTTCGTGTAAAAATTAAAGATCAATTTTTCAACACTTGATAACCTTAATGTACCAAAAACCAAAATTTCATTTTAAGTGCTTTATTATTTACGGTTATTTCATTATGTAAATTAAAATCAATCTTTCGATAACAACGTAAAGAATATTCTAGCGGGTTTATTGTATACGGTTATTAATTTTTTCCTTCCTACAAGTCGATAAAAAATGTATTTATAAGTATAAATGCATTTATAAGATAAATGAATCTAATCATCTCTTCGAGCAACTTGGTATTTATTACATCTTACACTAATAATGACATAGAGCCGAAGGCGAGGGTGGCAAAAGCGAGATATGGGCTGTCCGAATTTACTTCCGTGGTGCGTAATAATGTCGCTTCTATCGCCCGGGAGCGAAAGTAGTACTTTCGGCAGAGTGTGGAGAAAAAGGTGTTTATAATCAGTTCAAAAATAATTATGTTTGGATGAATGTCTTTTTTTAACTCGTAAATGAGTGAATCACAAACATTGAAAGTACATGATGCTTATACACATAGCTGAATAATCCAAAACTCTCAACTATCTATGAAAATATGAACGCGTAAACATTTTCGGGTTGGACAGACTACCCTTTCTTTAGTGTTCCTTCTCTGTACCTTCGATTTTACGTAAATTGCCATTTTATTTTTAGCAAAAGAAAGTTATGATATCAATAAATAAATTGGCAAGTTTTTATAAAAAGCAATCGATTATAAATAAATAAATAACTGTTTAAGTGAGGGAAAAATATAAACATAAATGTATTCATATAAATACTCGACTAAATTGTTGCATGTAAAAAGGTAGATAGCCTGTGAAAAGGTACAGTCGGATACAATTGAAACTTTGAATAATTGCGACTGACGTCCCGTTCTGCGCATCCCAGCCGACGTTTGGTGACAGATTACGCTGACGCTGTATTTACCGTAGGAGGTTAGGTCACCATTCTTTCGGCAAATGGAGTTTCGCGTGACTGGTCACAAACATGCGCAGAACGTGGCGCAAATTTGGTATTAATCAAAGTGTCAATTATACCCGACTATATATGTGATAGAATCGCATGATGTTCTTACATAACATTATCACATAACAAATGTGCCCATAATATGTGGTAATATCATGTATAAGTCCAAAATTATCGTGTAATAAACAAGATTGTTTTGCAACATGAAAAATTTTTCTGTTATTTATGGAAGCAACGAGCGGAAGTAAAATCTACTCTAGTTATTAATTCAGTAAATGTGTTACTATTCTTTTTTTATGGAAAAACTTGCCGTCCAGTCCTATGATAGACAACGATGGATATCATCTTCAAATTATGCATGGTTAACCAAAGTAAGTTGTTGTTAACGAAGCACCGTTGAAAATCTCGTAACCGATTTTTCATTCAGTATGTATTTACTGCTATTCTTAACCAATTTTTAATGAATTCAAATTGAATCTTGTAATAATGTATTTAGATGAGTGTGTATACACTATCTAATATGATTTTATCCCTCGGTAGTTTGTTATAATTCTTTTGTTATTATTATCGATCCCTCCGAGGCAATGGTTTTGAAAGGGTTTTAAAAAAACTAAAACTCCTTTCTTTTAAGAAACGACGTTTCGGCGATCATTGTCGCCCTCATCAGGAAACTGTCAAAAATTTTTTATTACAATAAACATACAGACTTTAAAATGAACAGAATATTACATAGAAACAGCGATATTTTTGAAACTTACATATTGGAGCACATTTGATTTGTGTACATCTCGATAACCCTATCCCCCGGCTAGTTAACAGTGGGGGAAGAGAGAGACCGAGAGACACAGCTATTATTTATACACTTTGTCAGCTACTGTCTCGGAAGTGAGGAAGTAGCCGGCAATCGTCGCTTATATAGTGCGAAAAGTCTTTCGCGCGGTTTGTTTACATATGACGTCACGCATCACCTCATCCTTTCGATGTATATAAATTTTGATTTTAAATCTTAAGCTGGTATATTAAATGTGTGTACACGTTATTGAGTTTTTGGGTATCCTCTTTCTTATTAATACCGTTATCTTGCAAATGTATATGCATCATTTCCGAGATCAATCTTTTATTTAAATTGTTTTCTTTGTCTTTTATTTTAAATCCTTCAAAATTAAAAGTATGATTGTACTTTTTACTATGCTCGGAAATGACACTGTCCTTAGACTTTCTATGTTCTTCAATACGTGTACACACATTTCTTTTTGTTTGGCCCACATATGTAGCCGTGCAATCGTTACAGCCAAGATTATAAACAACATTTTTCTCTAGGTGTTTCTCTTTTTTATCCTTTCATAGATCTCGAACGATACTTGATAGATCGATTATAGAACAACAGCTTGAAACATCCAATACTAATTTAATTGATTTGAATATTATAGAACAGGATACAAAGTTAGAAGCTAGTAAATTTCAGGATAATAGTAAAGTTATTCAAGTAGAAATTAATCGTGCTAGCAAAAATTTATTAAACATGGCTCCTAATGGCACTGATAACACTGGTGACCAGTCAAATCGAAAGCCGATAAAATTGAGTTTAGAAAAGATTGCTAATTATGTACCGGATTTTGATGGAAAAAATATGTCTCCTGCAGACTACATAGATATTTTGAAAGACGTAAAAAATTTAATTGATGATATTGATGAAAAAAATGTAACAAGTTTGCTAATATTTAGATTAAAGGGTGATGTAGGAAGAGCATTGAGAAACAATAATTTGGATTCAATTGCAGAGTTAATACATGCAATACGAGTATTATATCCTATTTTAGAAGATATTCATGAATTATATGCAAAAGTCGTAAAAATTTTTCAAGGGAATAATGAGAGAATAATAATAGAGTTAAAGATTTAGTTTTAAAAATTAAAGAACTGAAAAAATTGGAGGGTCTTTCGGAAGCTGAGGAAGGAAGTTTTGCAGTGCAATTAGATAGTAAAGTAGCAAGTAGCTATAAAAAAGGGTTAAAACCTGAAATAAAATATGAATTGGGAAATGAAAACACATTTCCTCAAATGTCACAAGCTGCGCTTAAAATAGAAAAGGAATTAGAAAGACGAAAGGGTTTTAGTGAGAGATTGATAAACAATTTTTATGGGGAAAAAGCCGAGCAATTAAATAAAGTCATGTTTTGTCAAATGTGTAAAGATCGCGATCATGAAGCATTATATTGCAAAAATGCAGGATGTGTATATTGCAAAGAAGATGATCATGTCTCAAATAATTGTAATGCAGTCAAGGATCAAATAAAATTAATTTGTAATTTTTGCAGTAAATCGGGTCATTCAATAAGATCTTGTAAATTGAATAGAAAACAAAACTTTTATTATCAATATTGCCAAGAAATGGGACATGAAGCTTCGCAATGTACATATATTTTAGAGTATATATTATGTTCAAAATGTAAAGAACCAGGACATAATCCTAATAAATGTGTAAATTCATCTGTTCAAAATTCAAGAAAATGTAGTATTTGACGATGTAATAAAAGAGATCATACTACAAAATTCTGTACATTGGGTGAAAATAAATTTAGATTTTGTACAATTTGTGAAACTACAGAGCATGATAATAGTGATTGCGAAAAACTTAAAATTCTAGTACAAGATTATAAGGCTAAGCAGCAAGTGAAATGTCAATTATGTGAAGGTTTAGGACATGAAGTAAAAGACTGTGAAAAATTTAAAGCAGCGCAAAGTACTCAACAAGTTAATAGAAATAGTTTTAGAAATAATTACGCCAATAATAGAAATAATTATAATAATGGTAATTACAATGGTAATCAACAGCAACAAAGATATTACGGTAATCGATTCAGACAGCAAAATCAAAGTAGTTATAATAATGGAGGAGTAAGGAAAGTTTGTGAATTTTGTGATTTGATAGGACATTCTATGAATGAATGTAAAAAAACGTGTGCGTCACGGGACGCGCGACAGAAGTGATTACTTCAAATTGATTTTAATAGAAACTAGCAAGTGTTGCCTCGCTCGTAATAGAAATTACAATATATCGAAGTAGAGTTAATAGAAAATTGGAATCAGAAGTGCTGTGGGTATGCAAGCACACTAATAGAAAGAAAATCGGCAAACATCTTGCAGCTTCTATATTGTCTACATTATTTAGTCATGCATCAAACGTTAGTTGCACGCCGTCGTCTATCTTCATTGTCGTGGTGTAGGACTATATATATCTGTGGCTTGCAGGAAGAACCACTTACGTGACATTTTGTGAAAATTTTTTTTATGTCGAATTTGAGGTGCTCTTAGTACCCTTTTTCATTGTACAATAATAGGACTTTCAAAATGCACAAATATTTAAATGCTAGCCGATTGCATAATCACTTAACTGTGTCTCTCGTAAAAATGTTACCGCAGAACCACTTAAGTGCGCTCATTTTTTTATTTTTGTGCGAGATACACTGTGTGGAGTACATTAAAGCTGTATAATATATATCTAATTACCTATACCGATATATTCGTTGGTTTTCTAAAATTTTAAAAAATTTTTTTAATGTTTTTAAATTTTTCAAAAATTGTCAATTTGCAAAAACAAAAAAATGACTGAAATCACTCTGATAAAATTCGTACGTATTCCTTAGCTGATTCTAAGAACTTATTCCTCTTGAAAATTGTTTCCAAATGTGCGTGTTTTCTGAATAAAAAATTTGTAAAAGTCTTCGTAAAAAATTTTCAATTATATAATATGCGCCAGTTTGATCACACCGAGGTTCAAAATCAACCCCCAAATCACGTATCTTTTAGGTTTGGACATTTATTCCATTGGTTAGAGGAGTTTCAGATACATTGCAAGTGAAAACGTTCTTGAAATCTCGAACTAAAAAACAAAAAATTGTGGAAAAACCATGCTCTTTTCCTTTAAGCCGTTTTTTCTCATTGTTAATAACAATTTTCGAAAATTTAAATTACACCATTAGAAAGGACATAAGTTAAACTTTAAAAATATGACCCACCCGAATTTTTTAAATTGCAAATTACATTAGTTACAAGCCATCAAAGAGAGTGACCGTAATAAGCACTTATCTGCAAAGTTCCCGCAGAACCGCTTAACACGAGTAATTTGTTTAGCTTGCGTGTCGAGAAAGAAACTATTTACAAATGTAATACTACGGTTGTATTCGTATTAGATACCTAATTAAATGAGCCAATACTTAGATCTATTCTCTGACATTTCGATCTTACGTATTACTCCAAACATTGAAATCGCTTTTTCTCGAAAACACGAAAAAGTCACTTAAGTGGTTCTTCCTGTAAGCCACAGATATATATATAAACTCTATGTGTGTGTGTGTGTATAAGTATACTCGTAAAGTATACCTATATATGTATAGAGGTAGAGGAGACACAGAAACACACAGTACACCTACACACGCATACATACATATGCAGAGGGAAAGCCCTGAACGCTGTACTGTATACAGCGCCTACAAGGGCCCAGAAGGGCCTAAGAGTGGGGAGTATAGAGAGGACATACAGTATAGAGAAGCTAGGTCTTGCTCTAAGTCCACTGCATAGAAACTATCGGTAGTGGGGATCGCTGCACTCCCCTCGCTCTCTCTCCTTTTCCCCTCTTTTGCTTTCCACGCTTTCCCTATGCTATATACCTATATATACAATTTTTTTTGACGGAAAACATGTGGTCGAGGGAACGCTTTTTCGTTACTTTTTAGTTACCCCTCAGGCGAGCCATAAGAAGTTATCACTTCAAAAATTAGCAGCTTTAAAAGCGGGAAAAGTGCGGATTTTGTGACAAAATAGGTCATAAAGCTAGTAATTGTGATGAAGTAAAAAAATTAGAAAATCAGCATAAACAATTTTGTTCGGGTTGTAAGGGTATTGGTCATACTCTAAATAATTGTTTTAGAAAGAATCAGGGAAACTTCAGTTCTCTTCCTGGAGGAACGCGTAGGAAGGGATCATAGTAACGCGTTCCCATTACAAATTGAGAGTAATGAAAACGATAAATTTAACAGTATGAGTAATAACGCATGTCAATATAATAATGATATAATAGATTTGTTATTTGCAACCTATGTATTAATGCTAGAAAATCTTTTGCAATATATTGAAATTACGTATGAATTTTCGAACACTACATATAAACTATTAGTAGATAGTGGTGCTCAATTAAATATTATAAAGAAAGATAAGTTAATTGCTGATGTAATTAATACTAGTAATTAATACTAGTAAATTATTCATAAATGATACAGATTTTGGTTTTCATGTAGCCCCAGATGGTTTTTCAATTCCTTATGATGGTATTTTAGGTATAAAAGCACTATTAGAGCAAAAACTAAGATTAGATAAGGGTTACTTAGAAATAAATGAAAAGAAAATTCCATTGAAATCAGCTATACATAAGTATGAAAATAATATTAATGTTCTAGATTTAAAGGAAAATATAGGGATTCAGAATTTAGTACCAATTTTTTATGAAAAAGTAGAAAATATGAATTTAGAATTTTCTTTAAATGATAAAATTAAAACTGTGAATAATACTGTAGAATGTAATAATGTACGCAATATAATTACACCTATGATTGTTGATTTAAGGGATGATACGCATGTTATTAAGGATAATGTAATAAATAAAGGGAATATATCTTTGCAACAAGATTTAAAGAAAGTTCTAAATACGGTAAGTGAAATTCATAATAATATTGAAGAAAATATGTTGTTTGATCACGATGTTTTGGAAAATAGCGGTATAGAACAAATAAATAGTGAGCAACAAGATTTTCTGGATCAAAATTGTGAATGGAATAAGCGTAAATTGATTGAATTTCTAAATAATTCTAAAATCAATATTGAAACTTTCATTGCAAATATAAATAAATGTCTAGAAAAATATGAACATAATGATGAATTGATTAATCAAGATTTCACTATTAACTATTTAAAATTTATGGAAACATTAGAAAGTAATAATACATTGTGAAAATGATAGAAAAATTCGTAAATTAAATAAACAGATAAATTGTTTGACTTTTGATATCCAGGATATGCCAGAAAGTTTTGTTGCATTACCGGGTTTGAAATTGCCAAATGAAGAGGAAACTATGTATTGTGGTGCTATTTATTTAAATTCAACGAATGAAAATAATTCTAAAGAAAGCAAGAATTCAGATAAAATTGAAAGGAAAAGATTGTTAATGCATACTATTAATTTAAATCATTTGTCGCGAAGAAAGCGGAAAATCGTAGAAAATTTAATTTTGAAAAATGAGGATATTTGTTGGTTAGAAGGTGAAAAGTTTGGAGTATGTGAGGTAGAAGAACATGAGATAAATTTACCTGATGAAAAACCTGTATACGTAAAACAATTTCCTTTAGAATATACATTAAAGCAAATTGCTATTTTAGAAACGAAAAAATTAATTGAAAATAAATTAGTTAGACCGTCAACAAGTCCTTTTAATGCTCCAGCTTTTGTTGTTCCTAAAAAGGGTTTAACAAAAGATGGTAAGAAAAAATGGCGACTAGTAATAGATTATGGGAAATTAAATTCTAAAACTATACCAGATCCATATTTGTTACCGAATATTACGGAAATTTTTGATAATGTCGGTAAAAATAAATATTTTACAATAATTGATATGGTTTCTGGATTTCATCAGGTAAAAATGAAAGAAGCGGATATTCATAAAACTGCTTTCAGTGTTCATCCTTTAGGTAGATTTGAATTTAAAGTACTACCCTTTGGCTTGGTCAATTCACCTCGAGTTTTTCAAAGAATTCTTACGAGAGATGGTATGCGACTCTATCACTCGAAAGTATAGTACATAGAATAAAATGACTCTATCGCTCTACTCGAGTAAAATTGATTTTAGAATACAGGCTCTGCACTGCATATTCTCACACTGGAGATCTGTATGCAGGCAGGCCTCAAAAAATAGAAAAGAGAGAAATATAAATTTCTCTCTGTTGGCGTTTCGTCCAGCTGTCAGAGTGGACTCCTCAGTAAGGCTCTGACAGCTTCCTTACGAGAGCTTTAGGAGAATTAATAGAGAAAGGAATTTGTTTTGTGTATATTGATGCTATTATTATAGTTGCTAATTCAATTGAAGAACATAATGAGAGATTTAATTTAGTTGCAGAAAAACTTAGAGATGCTGGTCTTAAATTAGAAACAAGTAAATGTAAATTTTTTCCAAAAGAAGTTGAGTTTTTAGGTCATATAATTAGTGAACAGGGGATTCAGACTGATTCGAAAAAAATTTAAGCTGTAAATAAATTTCCAATTCCAAAAACTCGGAAAAATATTAGAGAATTCTTAGGTTTAGCTGGTTATTATAGGAGATTTATAGAAAATTTCGCGGATGTAGCAAAGCCATTATCAATGCTTTTACAAAAAACAGGAACATTTGTTTGGACTAATGAAAGGCAAAAAGCTTTTGAAAATTTAAAGCATGCATTAAGTTCTGCACCAATTTTACAATTTCCAGACATGGAAAAACCTTTTATTATTACGGCTGATGCGTCAAAATTTGCAGTCGGTTGTGTATTTTCTCAAGGGGAAATTGGGGAAGATAGACCAGTAGCTTTTGCTTCTAGAGTTTTAAAGGCAGCAGAGAAAAATTACCATACATATGAAAGAGAAGCTTTGGCAATAATGTTCGCTGTAAAGACTTTTAGGAATTATATCTATGGAAATAATTTTTATATTGTGACTGATCATAAGCCATTATTATCATTTAAAACTGCTGATAAAAATTCGAGAGTTCAACGATGGCGTTTGAAACTATTAGACTATGATTACGAAATTATTTATAAACCGGGAAAAAATAATGTAAATGCTGATGCTTTGTCGAGAAATCCAGTAGATAACATTCAGATTAATGTAGTTACTAGAACTCAAAAAGCGAAACAGTTAAATTCTAAAGAGTTTACAGATATTTTATCAAATGATCAGAAAATAGAAAAGTTAACTGAAGCTAGGATTAAGCAAAAAGAGAAAATTAAAAAAAAAAGAGGAAATAAAAATAAAATAATTGCAGCGAAAAATAATAGTTTAGATTTGACAAAAGTAGATAGAAATAATAGTGAATTATTTCTAGTGTGGGATCCAGTCTGTGGATAAAAATATTGTATATACTAAGAAACTAATTCAATATAGAAAAGACAATATTATACATTTTATAGATGAGAAAGGTAAAGGTTTAGATATAAATACTAATAATTTTATTCAGGAAAACAATATTTCTTTTAATATACGATTAAACGAGGTAGAAATAGTAACATTTTTTACTTATTATAATTATTTATCCAATTTAATTACAAATATGAACGACATTGCTAATTTAGCTCGTGAAAATTTGATAATTTCAAAAGAAAAGTCCAAAACGTACTATGACAAGTTTATTAAACCAGTAAACTTCAAAATTGGAGATGAGGTATGGTTGATTAAAGAACCAAAATCTGGAAAATTAGAAAAAAATCATAATCTAGGACCTTTTGAAATTATGGATGTATCAGAAAATGGCAATATTACTATAAATAAAGAAGGAAAGCAAATAGTAGTTCATGCAAATAAATTAATATTGTTTAAAAAGAAAAATTAATAGAATCAATTTGATTTCAGAATTCAAGATGGTGTTTATCTTTATTATCATTTTTCAAATATTCTTAAAAGTTACTGAAGCTACCGAAGGCTACGATCGCGGCTCATCGGCGCCTAACATAACAACATACTCTCTATTGGACTCTGGAAATTGCGACATTCGAGACAATCAAGTAAATTCATCAAGTACTGTTATTGAACTTATACAAATAGTAGATTTTCGTTCTATTGCGATTATTCAGTGTAAAGTTGAAATTCATAGAACTATATTTTCTTGCAGAAAAAGATAGCAACTTAAATAAATATTTTTTCGATAAAGTAAATGGAGAAGTAGTTAACAGAGTTAATTTAGATTTGTTCACATATGTAAATTCTAAGTTTGTTTATGTAGAAAGACATTTAAGAAATCATATTCATGATTTATATATTAATTCAATTACTGAAAAATGCGAGCTTGAGAAAGAAGTGATTAAAAATTCCTTATCCATTGCCAATATTGCTCCTGACGAGTTTGCTTACAATATTATGAAGAATCCAGGTTATATGGCGAAAGTAGCAGGAGAAGTTGTACATTTAATCAAATGTGTACCAAGATCAGTAGTAGTATTACATACAGAAGATTGCTGTAATCATTTACCAGTTTCTATTGGAAATGAAACTTGGTTTTTAACACCAAAAACCCATATATTAATCAAGAAAAGTAGTAAAGTAGATTATAATACAATTGTACCAGCGTATTACGAAATTGATGGACATTGGATTAAACTCATACCGAAGCCAAGAGTGTCTATTCCATCGAATGTTATCAAACCAGATACTCATTTGGGATGGACATTTCAAGCTGTGAAAAATTTAGCGACGAATGGCATTTATTCGCAAACTGATTTGGATAAATTACAAGAACAGTTAAAGTTTCCTATGGAAAAAACACAAATTTTGAATGTTATTGTAAAAGATATAGCTGGTGATGTAACAGATGGAGTTACATTTTCAGAAAATACGTTAACAAGTATTGCAGAAAGTACGTGGAAAAAATATTTGAAAAACTTACTACGTGGGGATCCTTTTCATCAGGAATTTTCATGATTATAGTAATACTACACATTTGCAAATTGACAATTGACACTATAATAAGAGGATATGCTTTACATGCAATATATGGATGGTCTATTAGACTATGTGGAGCTATTTTTAGTTCTTTAACCCATTTATTCATTTCTATGGGAAATACAGAAAAAATGATGAATTATGCAAAATCAAGAAATTATAAAGAAGAAAAAGAAGAAGAGCTAAAAGAAGTTAAAGTTATTTCGCAAAATTCTCAACCTATAAAAGCTGAAACATCATTTACAACAGCAACTATTCCTAATAAACCGCCTTATATTTATCCATCTAATACAAAATCTCAAAATTCTATAAATGTTTCTCAGAGCTCGAATTTAGATATTTTTTCATTGGATTTACGGTAGTTTTTATTGTTTAAATGTTAGTTAAATATTTCATAAATGTCTTACATTATCTAGGGCCCCGAGGGAACTACATCTAACGATGTAGTGTATTCATTTTTATACGTATTTTAAATAAGGATTTAATTTATTTTATTTTATGTATTTATTTGTAATTTAGAAATAAGACGACAATATCATGTTATCATCTAATATTTAAATTTTTTGTACTTAGAAACTAATTGTAAATTTTGAATTTTGAAAGTTAAGAATTTTATTGCAATTTCATTGCAATATCTTGGGCCCCGAGGTGTAACGTCCTACGACGTTATTCGTTTTTAAATCTATTATTTACAAATTTTAAACTATTTTTCAAAATTTAAAACATCAAGATGATTATGATGTTAATTTCGAAACATTATATTTTGAACGCGCGCTGTAATTGAGTAACACAAATCAGCAGTATTACTTATTCGGCAATCGTCATACTGTAAAATGATTATTAAGCGTTATACATTAAGAGTGGGTCAACGTATTCGGGCTTTAAAAGAGTCGAATTGGCCTCATTTTAATTAGTCTCGTGTTTAAGTCCGAACTCCGTACCTCGCGGTTCGTCAATTTTCGGAGATTTTTATTGTACTTCCAAGTACTCAATTGTGAATTTAAGAAGCAAATATATTTTCAATCATACTCGAAAAGAAAACTGTGAGTGCATTATTTCAACGACCTATCACCTATTATCCAAATAAGACGAGCAAGCAGAGAGAAAAAGACGAGGATAGCAGAAGCAGCAAAATAAGACAAGTGAAGCAGAAAAAGGTAAGTCAAATAAATACACTAAAAGTACATATCGGAGCGGGTAACGAGTCTAACCCAGCCACTAGTAACAATTCTATACGCGCTCTCAATAAATAATTAAAAATACTTCATGCTCTCAAATACATGTCCTACCTACGAGGTGAGAGTGTAGGTGGGACATAACATCTTCATTTAAATTATAGAATAATTTGCAAACCCTCCATAACCCTTATATAGCCAAAATTCAAAGTGTTTGTTCTATCATCCAAATTAAAGGTTTTCAAACTCGCCATAGCCCTTCTAACCCCTTGACAAAACTTTATAAGTTTATACACATCAACTTGGCAAATCTAAATCTCTCATCAATAAAATATATGTATGTACGTAAACCACTTCGTATTAAGGGTCGATTGAACAGACAACCATTCTTAAAGTACCACTTCACTACCTTTGATGAGCAATAATTCTGTCGTCGATATGTCATTATCAGAAACATTGACAACCAGCACTATAATTGACAACCGAGTAATAGCGTTCTTAGATAAGTTATCGAACGAAAATATATCGACCGCGCTGTCGAAAATCGGACTAGTGGATAACGGTATCGACGACTGTAACAAAATACGTCTATAGAAATGTCTGATGGGAGAATATTCCGCGGAAGATTACGAATCTTCTCTAGTTCCGGTAGACGGGAAAATATTTCAAAGGTTACGGTCGATGCGTCGCGATAAGTATATTGCAAAATCGTTGCCCGCGGACATCAGTAATTTCTTCCGACATAAAAGTAATTTAGAAGTCGCCCACATCTTAGACGAAAGAAGAGAACCAGTAATTTGTCAATCAACAAACTATAACGAAGTTATAAACGCGACGACGAACAATTTTGTGCAACAACTACAAGTGCCCGGACAGTCGTACGATGGACATGAAACAAGTAGAAACCACTTTCAGTCACCTCCGACAATACTACCAGATGAACAGGACTCGGACGATCAAAGTCAACATAGCTCACAAAGCTCAGAGCAAAAATTACTGTCCTGTTTAAATAAAAATCCAGACACCAATCTGGGCGTTCAGAATAATAGATATGTGACGTCATTGAATGGCGAGATTTATGGAGTTCTGGTACAAATTGCGGACGACTTCAACCACTGCAAGGAAATGCTTAAAGCGCACGAAAAAACGCTGAGACACACTTTAGAGATACACGAGCAGACATTGAAGATTACGCTGGAGGAACAGCAGACGCTTAAAGCGACGGTGAAAAAGCACGAGCAGACGATTAACAAGGATTGCGAATTCATTCAGAACCTAGTCGAAGAAGTCGCCCGACTAGACGAATTGCTGAAATTAGAGAAAGCTAAAACAACTCAACAATCGACGAATTCAGGTCGACATGTAAATTTCAGCGACACTTATTCAAAGAAATATTTTTAGCCAGACGCCGTGTCTACCCATAACTCGTGTGGATCATCCTTGACAAAAAGGGCTCAGTCGACGCCGTTTAGACGTCCGCCACCACAGCCGTACACTTATCCAACTTATTCGTACCCAGTAAATCTAACAACTGGCCCTGCGTTGAATGCAAACAAGCAACACACAACACCGATGCCTACAGACTCTCAGCCGAATGTAGAGCCACCTCATCGGACACCATCCAACTGGCAAAATACGCAAGGGGCGTACAACCCATACCAGGAGGATAGAAGTGTCAGGGAAAGAGGGGGGGGGTCAGCCGACGTAGGTGGAAAGCGAAATTTGTTGGAAACCCGAGTGAGGATATAGAAGAGTTTATTAAAGATGTCGAAGATGCTCTCAGACTTGCCCGACCACGTCTGTTAGACGGCCTGTTAGAAGAGCTGTTAGACGGCCTATCACAGTTATTGTCCGGCGGAGCCTTGAAATGGGCTCGAGTCGAGCGATCTAAATGGAGAACTTGGGCGGATATCTGCAGAGAAGCCCGACGCACGTATGGCATGCCCGAGGAACAACGTTCGAAACTACTGATAGAGGCAAGTAAGAGGATGCAATGCGCAAACGAGAATGTCAGCGACTTCTACGCCAGTATGATCACTCTCTTTGACCGGATGCGAGCGGACACGACAGTCGAACAATAACTCGATATTCTGTACGAGAACATGGCTCCAGCGTTAAGACTAATCTTTGGAAGGAAAGAATCAACTTTAGATGAATTCCGGCAAATCGCTCTTAAAGTAGAACGCAGGACGCTCACAAACACCGGCCTTGCGTTACCTTTACCCCCAGACCAAGCGGCACCTGACAAGGCTAAGGGCAAAAATCAGCCGAAGGTCGCGGCGGTCAGCCCCCAAGGCGCACTCGAACGACCAGCCTGGTTTAAAGAGTACCTGAGCGAGTTGGAGAAACAGAAGGCTACTTCGGACGCAAATATATCGAAGAAGCAGAGAAAGAATTCTCTAAAACACGGAGAGAAGAAAAGCTCCGAGGGGTCGAAGGCTGATCAGGCGAAATCGACTGACGAGAAACAATCGAGCGATAACAGTAAACCAAAGACTGATAAAAAAGAAAGAGCTCGTCTGTTATGGCTGTCAGAAGCCAGGCTTTACTAAATAAACCTGCCCAGACTGTAAGGGAAAAGCCGACGGGGAAAAGTAGTGGAGGTCCTTACTAACCTCGAGAAGCCTCAGACCTTAACCTGTTCGACTACAGTACCAGCTATTGCCGCATAGTGTGCAGCAACCAGTAGCAATGGAATACTGGAAGACCAACATTGGTGGCTGCAACGTTATAACGGTTATAACGGTCGAAGACTCAGCTGAAGTCATTCGCGCGGATGGAGCTGACGTAAGTGAGACTGGTTAACCGAACCTTGCATCGATTGGACTGCAAGAATTGACCGATGCACAACAACCTGCATTAGAGGAGTTGCTCGACCGTCTGATACCAAAGTACACGGGACCACTCGGCTACACACACCTGGTAGAATTCGAATTGGAGGTCGAACCATGTTAACCGATCATACAGAAATACTACACGGTTTCTAAGATACTCGAGGAGATGATGCATTCTCAAGTCAAGGCTAAGCTATCAGCCGACATTCTCGAGCCGTCTGACAGTGACTGGTCTAGTCCAGCCCCCTAATGGTAAGGAAAGGGAAAGGCAACGAGCGTCGCATGTGCATCGACTTCCGTAAGCTGAATAAATTGACTAAAGTCAGCGCCTATCCTCTTCCGTATATGAACACCATTCTGAGTAAGCTCCAGCGCGCTCGATATATTTCCACTATCGATCTCAGCGACGCTTACCATCAGATTAACAAAGAAAGTCGACCGTTTACGGCCTTCACCGTTCCAGGTATGGGTTTGTACCAGTGGAAACGCCTTCCATTCGGATTGGCAGGAGCTCCAGCATGTTTCCAGAAAATTATTGACTCCTTAATCACTCCAGATCTAGAGCCAAACTGCAACAGCTATCTGGATGATATCATCGTCTGTACAGAGACTTTCGATGAGCACCTGAAATTTTTAGAGATTGTGCTTACCAAACTTGTAGAGGCAAATCTGACGATTAACCGGAAGAAGAATCACTTCTATCAGAGCGAAGCGAGATACCTGGGGGTATTGGTTAACCGAGACGGCTTTCGTTCCGACCCCGAAAAGATCGCTCCAACCGTCGATTATCCAACACCAAAGAATCCCACATATTACGCCGATTCTTGGGAATGGCAGGATAGCACCTGAAATTCCTTAAAAACTTCGCTGACATCGCCAGACCATTATTCGATCTGACGAATTACGTCTGGTGCAACAAATAGATAAAGATCCTGATCACGTCTGCACCTGTTCTACACCGACCGGATTTCTCAAAGACCTTTTGCATCCAGTGTGACGCCTCCGGCACTGGTCTTGGGAGTGTGATAACCCGGACCATCGATGGCAAGGAACGAGTCATAGAGTTCGCCAGCCGTACGATGGCGTCAACCAACTTCCAACTTGGATAGTCGAGCGGTTTGTCAACCACATCTTGGCGTCGGTTTAAATACCATTCGTCAGTTGTATCGCCTTCTGGACTGATGCTCGCCAGAGTCGGACGATTTTCGTCTAAGTCGTCGTCTTCCTCGTGCATTCGCGACAAGGCGTCTGGAACTAAGCTAGACGATCCTGCTCGGTGTTCGATCGTATAATCGTATTCTTGTAGTTCGAGTGCCCATCTTGCTAATCTGCCCGTAGGGATACGCAAGTTACTGAGCCACCTGAGGCTACTGTGGTCGGTGATGACCAGGAAGTGGTATCCTTCTATATATGGACGGAATTTACGTATCGCCCATAGAACGGCTAAACATTCCCGTTCGGTGGCCCAGTAGTTTCTTTCGGCTGACGTCATCGTACGGCTGGCGAACTCTATGACTCGTTCCTTGCCATCAATGGTCCGGGTTATCACACTCCCAAGACCAGTGCCGGAGGCGTCACACTAGATGCAAAAGGTCTTTGAGAAATCCGGTCGGTGTAGAACAGGTGCAGACGTGATCAGGATCTTTATCTATTTCAACGTTCGAAGATGTGCGTCACACCAGACCAAATTCGTCAGATCGCATAATGGTCTGGCGATGTCAGCGAAGTTTTTAAGGAATTTCAGGTGCTATCCTGCCATTCCCAAGAATCGGCGTAATATGTGGGATTCTTTGGTGTTGGATAATCGACGACCGGAGCGATCTTTTCGGGGTTGGGGCGAAAGACGTCTCGGTTAACCAATACCCCCAGGTATCTCGCTTCACTCTGAAAGAAGTGATTCTTCTTCCGGTTAATCGTCAGATTTGCCTCTACAAGTTTTGTAAGCCCAATCTCTAAAAATTTCAGGTGCTCATCGAAAGTCTCTGTACAGACGATGACATCATCCAGATAGCTGTTGCAGTTTGGCTGCTCCTCAGAATGGTGTTCATATACGGAAGAGGATAGGCGCTGACTTTAGTCAATTCATTCAGCTTACGGAAGTCGATGCACATGCGACGCTCGTTGCCTTTCCCTTTCCTTACCATTAGGGGGCTGGACTAGACCAGTCACTGTCAGACGGCTCGAGAATGTCGGCTGATAGCTTAGCCTTGACTTGAGAATGCATCATCTCCTCGAGTATCTTAGAAACCGTATAGTATTTCTGTTTGATCGGTCGACATGGTTCGACCTACAATTCGAATTCTACCAGGTCTGTGCAGCCGAATGGTCCCGTGTACTTTGGTATCAGACGGTCGAGCAACTCCTCTAATACAGCTTGTTGTGCATCGATCACTTCTTGCAGTCCAATTGATGCAAGGCTCGGTTAACCAGTCACACTCACATCAGCTCCATCCGCGCGAATGACTTCAGCTGAGTCTTCGACCGTTATAACCGTTATAACGTTGCAGCCACCAGTGTTGGTCTTCCAGTATTCCATTGCTACTGGTTGCGGCACACTGTGCGGCAATAGCTGGTACTGTAGTCGAACAAGTTAAGGTCCGAGACTTCTCGGGGTTAGTAAGGACCTCCACTACTTATCCCAGTCGGCTTTTCCCTTACAGTCTGGGCAGGTGTATTTAGTAAAGTCTGGCTTCTGACAGCCATAACAGATGAGCTCTTTCTTTTTATCAGTCTTTGGTTTACTGTTATCGCTCGACTGTTTCTCGTCAGTCGATTTCGCCCGATCAGCCTTCGACCCCTCGGAGCTTTTCTTCTCTCCGGGTTTTGGAGAATTCTTTCTCTGCTTCTTCGATATATTTGCGTCCGAAGTAGCCTTCTGTTTCTCCAACTCGCTCAAGTACTCCTTTAACCAGGCTGGTCGTTCGAATGCGCCTTGGGGGCTGACACTTTGGTGCTAAAATTATGTCTAACTTGAATTATCGGTCAATTGATGATATCTGCTAACTAATAACCTTCGCGTGCGTACCCGAAGTTTAAGATAAATTATATTATTTAAAACGCGCTAAATGCCGATAAAACTCGTACTACTTGTGTGCAATAGTGTTTAATCTAGAACCTGCAAAAAGTTTCAAGTCCAAAAATTCATTTACAAAAAAGATGGATAAGGATATAAATATACTGTCAATGGATCTCACTATATCAGATACGTATACTTCAATTATCTTTAATTAAATTAACTTTAAAATAAAAGAACATAATTCTTTGTTTTAAAATAATTTATTCCTTCTCTGTTACAGGTGATTCGACGTACTTAGGATGGAAAAGCAACGTATGATCAACAGAGTTTACTGTGGTAGACTTGTTTACCACTATAATTATTATTTTTAATGTGTGAAAGGGGTTTCATCCGCTGAGTAGATAAAATAAGATGTGTAATATATAATGCATTACTGATAAATTAACTACATATATTCTTTTCCTCATGGAAAAGAATATAAAAAATGTTAGACGATAATTAATCAAATATAACATAAGGTAATGCATGCAAACAATAAATTAAATTAAAATATTACAGGATTTTAATTAATTAAAAAAAAGATTTGAAATTATTTAGTAGTTTGTAAGGGTTTATGGTGTTAAATGATAAAATTGCTGAGACGCGTATCGTCTGATTAAGAGTAAAGAAAGTACACAAATACATTGAAATGTAGTATAAAAAGTTAGCTTTTCGTTATAAGTCAAATCCATTAATGTAATTGTATGGGTAATATTATGCTTTAGGTCATATATTTTTTAATTAAAATCTTTGATCATCTACTATCTTAATATATATGTTGCCCCATGATACCGTGTATACAAGAAAAAATTGTGCGATTATTATGATAGAATAATTAGATGTTACAATATAAATGAATTACTTAAACATAAAAATCTGAAAAATAAAATTTAAATTAAATACATAAAGTTGTCATAGAATCTCTTTGACTAATTTATTTATTGAAAATTTAGTTCTTTTCAATTTCCAGAGAGCACGAAGAACAACCAGCTTCCACAATGTGGATTAGCGATACTTTTTTTCAAGAGAAGTATACCTTCGCTATCTAAAAGAAAAAAGAACATATAAGTTGTTAAGCCCATCTCTTAAAAGGATACTATGAAAAATTTTAAGTTTTCACCATTGACTAGTTTTGAATATTCTAATTTTAATACTTTTAAATATTGATATTTTAAAACTCGTTAATGGCAACAATTTAAAATTTATCATGGTATCTTTTCGACAAAAGGGCATGACAACTCATATACTCTTTTTACCATATACATAGCAAAAGGTATACTTCCTTTGAAAAAAAAGCACGCTAATTCATATTTTGAAAGCTGATTGTACTCCTTTCTCTCTTTCAATTGAAAAGAACTAATTTTTAAGTTAGTAAATTAATCAAAGGAATTCCATAACAACTTTCATGTCTATTGGTTGTACCAACTTGGAATTTTAAAATTTTGAAAGCTTTAATCTGATTATTTTAAGCGTCTAATCTTAATAATTATCAAACATTGTCCTACAGGTAGTACGAACATTTGCGATTGTTATATTTTTTAATTTTTAATTTTGTAATTTTATAATACGTAACCATAATAAGTTCTTAGATAAAGTTAATTGCATGTATTGTTTTAATATGTTAAAACAAACTTGTGTGCCAAATTTCAGCCCTCTAGCTGTGATAGATATTATATGAGTCCGAAGAATATAATTGAAATAAGTAATCATCCACTAGTTACGATAGCTACATTTTGAATATTTCGGTCTTCGCCTGATTAAAAATCTGTTATAGCTATTTGGAGATGCACCAGGGGATGGCTGCCCTGCAGCGCCCTGGTCTCCTAAGCCGTTGATTGTTGAGGGATGATTAAACAAAGACCGCTGGTATAGGTTAAAATTAAGTCTTTATTGTAAGCTCAAAAATGTGCGCGTAGTTCGGTTGCCAGCCAGCGACGTTCTGGCCGAACAGTTGCGCGCCTCTCCACTCGCCACCCAACATGGCGGCTCTTGCGGAGTGAAAGAGGGGCGCACTCATACGAAATCGGCCCTCGGCCGCAGCGCCTGCTTGCGTCGACTCTGTCGGTATCGAGCCTCCGGGACCGCCACAGGCACTCCCCTACCAGTGCCGACTGAGGGATGAAGGAGAAACGATACACCCTTATGCCTGTTGAGGGAAGGGTCTCTGCAAAGAATCCCAGTAGACGACGGCGCCTGGTGCGGTGGAGCCTGCGACGGCAAGGATGACCCAGCTGGTGGAGGATCGTTGGTGGACGTAGAAGGCACAGCTGGTGGTGGCTCATCTGACGAAGTAGAGGGCCCAGCACCCTGGGCAGGTGGCGCGGGCGGAGCAGGCGGCGTGGGCGGTGCAGGTGGCGTGGGCTGTGCAGGTGGCAGACCCAACTGCGGTGAAGGCGAAGGAGTCACCCGGACATCTGGGGGCGCATCGCGGCCCACTGAAGATGGAGGCGACCTGGCGGCAGCATCCCGCTGCGACGTGGGAGGAATCTCTCGTAGATCCTCGGTCTCGAGGTAGGCCGGTTTGAGAGCCGAGGCAGAAATTACCCTTGGGATGCCGTTGACGTCAATTCTGAAGGACCGGTCATCAATCCGCTCGAGCACCTTGTGAGGCCCGGTGTATGGCGGCTCGAGAGACTTCCGGACAGTATCCACCCTCCTGAATACATGCGAGCAGGATCGCAAATCCAACTGCACAAAAGGGTGGGGAGGCGTGTGCCTCGTACCCGGCACGGCTCGAAGACTGTTCATCAAGCGGCGTAGCTGGCTCACGAAAGCTGGAGCAGATGAACATGGGTGACTAATCTGAATAAAGAATCACCTGGTATCCGTAGACTGGTGCCGAATAGCATCTCTGCTGGAGACGCTTGGAGATCCTCCTTGAATGCCGTCCGTAGCCTCAGGAGGACGGTTGGAAGCGCTTGAGGCCAGGGCGTCGGGGCGCCACACATCAGCGCGGCTTTCAGCGTACGGTGCATCCTTTCCACCATCCCATTTGACTGGGGGTAGTACGGCGTCGTATGCACTCTGTCAGTTCCGATGATGTTGGCCAAAGCATTGAAGAGTCTCGCCTCGAACTGAGCTCCCTGGTCGCTGGTGATCGTTAGAGGGGTGCCGAAGAAACACACCCAGTGTTCAAAAAATGCTCTCGCTATCGTCTCCGCTTGCTGGTCCGGCAGCGGAATCGCAGCAGGCCAACGCGAGAATCTGTCCACGATGGTGAAGCAATACAGGAGACCGGCGTGCGGCGGCAGCTTGATGATATCGACGTGGACATGCGCGAAACGCGCGTCCGGCTCCTCGAACTTCCCCAGAGCTGCTCGATTGTGGCGGTGGACTTTAGAGAGCTGGCATGGTTCACAGTTGCGTGCCCAGCGCGCGACGTCCTTGCGCATACCGGGCCAGAAATATTAATGCACAACAAGCTTCCCCGTTGCTCGGATGCTGGGGTGTGATAAGCCATGGACGACGTTAAAGGCGGCTTTTCAAAGCTCGCGCGGCACGTAGGGGCGAACGACTTGCCCATCCACTGCACAGTAGAGCGACGTCCCATCGTATAGCAGCGGCTGGAGTGCAGGGGTGTCCAACTGGAGCAGATGAGGCAGATCCGGGTCGTTTTCCTGAAGACGTGCGAGTTCGGCGAATGAGAGCGTGGCCGGCATCACGACCTCCTCCACTCTCGAGAGCGCATCAGCAGCGTGGTTGTTTTCCCCTTTAGTATACTTGAACGTTACGTCGAATTGATAGATGTAATCCAGTTGCCGAGCCTGACGTTGCGAGGCCTTCTCCGACGGCTGGTGAACGGCGTAAGTGAGCGGCTTATGATCGGTGAGCAGAGTGAAACGCCTTCCTTCAAGGATGTGGTGAAAATGACGAACCGCCTTGAAAGCGGCGAACAGCTCTCGGTCGTACGTACTATATCTTCTTTCGGTGTCAGAGAGTTTTTTTGAGAAAAACCCTAGCGGTCGGCATGATCCATCCATCTCCTGCTGCTCGAGTGCGGCGCCGGTCGCTACGTCGGAGGCGTCGGTGAGCAAGCGTAGAGCGGCATCCTGGCGAGGAAAAGTTGTGCATACGGCTTCGGCGAGGGCTTCCTTACACGCCGCAAAAGCTCGCTCTGCTGCTGGTGTCCAACATAAGGTGAGCGGCTTTTTCTGCTGAGGGAGCCCCCTCAAGAGGTCGCTGAGTGGTGCGAGTTGTCCGGCGGCGCCCGGAATACAGCGCCAGTAGTAGTTGATAAGTCCAAGGAAACGGCGAAGCTGCGACGAATCAGCAGGCATCGGAAAGTCGACGATGGCCTGTATCCGGTCGGCTGGTGGCTTGATTCCCTCAGATGAGACTTCGAACCCAAGGTAGCGTACAACTGCTTTACCTAGAGAGCATTTATCCGGGTTGATCTTGATTTGAGCTGCCTTGAGGGTGTCGAAAAGAGCTCGCAGGTGATTCACGTGTTGTTCCGGTCCTGACGAAGCGACGATGATGTCGTCCAAATACACTCGTACAAATGGTAAGTCACGCAGAAGGCAGTCCATCGCCCGTTGCAGCGACTGGGCTGCGTTGCGGAGGCCAAGCGAGGAACGTGTAAACTCAAATAAACCGAACGGGGTTATTATTGCAGTCTTATGCCTGTCCTCCAGAGCGATCAGCAGCTGGTAGAAGGCCTTTTTCATATCAATAACTGAGAAGATGTCGCCCGCCATGGACAGCAGCAGGTCCTCTATTATAGGCAACGGGTACTTGTCCGGACGGGTCTTGGCGTTCGAGCCTCCGGGACCGCCACAGCTAGAGGGCTGAAATTTGGTATAAAAGCTTTTTTTAACATGCTAAAACAATACATGCTATTCAGTTGATCTAAGAACTTATAGTTTTGATTTTTATAGTTATGCACCTGACAAGTTAGATCCTAAAGCTATGAAATCGATAGAGTAAGTATATCTATATGAAAATTATCTATATATTTGAAAAGTAATTACATGTATATTAAAACAAATTTGGATACCAAATTTCAGCTCTCTAACTATGATAGATATTAAATGAGTGCGAGGAATATAAGTGAAATAAGTAGCTGTCCACTAGTTATGATAGCATTTTCAATATTATCGTCTGTGACTGATTTAAAATCTATTACAGCAAGAAGGCTGAAATTTGGTATACAAATTGGTTTTAACATTTTAAAAAAATACGTGCAATTAACTGGATCTAAAAACTGATAATTTTGATTTTCATATTGATACTTATAATTATACATTTCAGTATAGACCGTTAAACTAAAACTATCAATGCAATCAATTTTTCATTTTTTAAGCAGGCATTTGTCTAACGTATAAATATTTTAAAGTTATGAGGCATTCAAAATTAATTAATCCCTATGATTAATTGAACCAAACACGTTACCGTACTAAATTTTCGTTTACGTAATAAATTTTCCTTTGATAAAAATACTTTTCACTTCACCAGCTTGTCACAGGAATTCTAATCGTATATAACCTGACAGTTGCGTAACCTCCCAATAGAAATAGAAAAACATCGACTGCAAATTCTGTAAAAACTTTCTTTGATACTTAAACGATGAAAATAAAACACTTTCACTACCTTGTCACATGGAAAAATAGAAACTTTCCTGCATGAAAAATCATTAAAATTTTACACTTCACTAGCTTGTCATCACAAGAAAATTCTTTCCTTGTATCCTGATAGTTGTATATGCCTTCCAATCTAATAAAACCTGAAAAATAAAAGAGAATATTTTAACAAAGAATCAGTTCACAAATCCTTTATTTGTATTGTATATTTATATACATCAAAATAAAACTAAATACTTATCTAATTATAAACTATTAGTTTATGATTGCTTTTCGATTGTGTACAAAGGAATTTAACACTGTTTTAAAATATATATTTAGGTTAAATATATTTAACGCTGATTTATAATTATTAACAAACGCGCCCCTTGATAAAATTTCTTGCTTGTCTATTATCTATACATTAGCACTGCGTAATCAAGGGGCGCGGTAGCGCCACGATGGCAAGTATAAGGTACGTTCAGTATGCACGCCGCCGTCGGGCACTAGCCAGACCCTATTATACATCTCATAGGCATTGTTCGAATTTATTTCTAAAAATTTATTTCTAAAAACAAAACAAAAAAAGAAGAACCCAATTTAATTCCTTTCAAAAAAATAAAAGGGGAAAGCAAAGGAAACCCAAACAAAACAACAAAAATATAGGAGATTAAGATTAAGATTCATCTTCATTTCCATATCCCAGTCCAAATCCATAGTTGTATAATCCAAATAAGGTATCCACTGTCTAACCATTGGTAGCACATTGATTGTCAATCCTATCCATAGAATCGAATCACCAGGATAGTCCTTGATAGTTCTCGCATCGGGACCCCTTTTCCAATTTTGAACAAGTAAATGAGTTGCATAATAAAAATAAAAATTTCCTTCTTTGTAAGAATTACTATCAGTATACGCTAAAAGGAAACTTTGAATAATTCACTTTATTCATCTAAAAGCAAAAATTGAAATCACAGAGAAAGAGTCAGATGAAATCATGAAAAGATTTCAGGTCTGACGCATAAATTTGAATAAAAAGCGATAATTCATTTTTCTCCTACACTTTACAAAAGAAGGATATTGACATTCTTGATAATTAAAGAACAAAGGTTATTTGAACTTAAGAATCGCTTGGTCAGTTCAAAGAAGGTTTTACAATAATAAATAAAATATACATACCAGCTGAAATAAAATTAAGATTACAAACCAAGAGGCGACTCTACGTGCAACTTAGACAAGCATCGACAACCTCCAACTTAGATCAAGGTGATATCCTGGTTGGCGAGAACCGCTTGGAGAAGGAATTGGGCTGGAGAACTGAAAAATAAATAAAAGCACATTTACCACAAAGCAACCGTGCTCTTGTGCTAAATATAATGGAAAAATTATACATATCTGAAGTTAATTTTAGTCCTTGGGTACGTCGAATAACTTTGAGACGCAAATTACCCTTAGCCAAATATCCATCCTGGTATGGGTTATTGAAACTAATCAGATAAAAATAAGAAGAACCTGGTGAAGTACCAAATTCCTCAATCCAACTATGGTACACACTACTAATTTGCCTTATTTGACTAAATTTTCAATATAACACTACAAGCCTATGAGCTAACAAAAAGTAAACGCTAAGAAACTTATATACTAAGGTAGAGGAGAATTTTCTCTATCCCCGAGTATACGCGCTAGCACTGAATTCGCGATTTTTATTCAAAAATTTTCACCACAACGATTGTATACAACGCGCGCGGAGGTTAGCAATTACGTATACGGTAACCGCATGGCATCATACTGAAGCTTGCCGCTGCATCGTGAACACAGCGCCGCGCGGTAGATAACTCGATCGAAGCATAAGGGTTCAGACACACGCGCGGTCGATAACTCAATCGACGCGGAACGATCCGTACGAGCGGAACGGGAACGTGAACTCGTGCACAGAGTAGAGTAGAGTCGCGCAGTAGAGCGGTCGCCATCTTGAATTTTCGTGCGCAAGCGTATCAATTACATTCTACGGCAATAATTAACACTTCTGATATAAGATAATTATTTCAAACAATACCAATAGTATTTTTAATATTAAATTAATGTATCAGACGATAATTTGAACAGATTCAGATTTTCTCCGTACATATAAATATAATAAAGTCTAGATCGAGAAAAATCGTGTCACTGGTTCCGCCGCCATTTTAAGTTATTCATATAATCATACTACGCGCGCCTAAAGAAATCTTTACTTATCGGGAATTTTACTTTATTAACAATAAACAAATTACATATTTATATTATTAGGAATTGTCAAATTCAACGGTTATTGTTTTGCGAATAAATAATTATCGGTAAACTAATGAAATTACAAAGAGATGCAGAATTTGAATTAATTATACTGCATTTCAGTTCAGCTTATAATTTATATCAAGCATTTAAATCCAACTATCCCAAAACCGACATAAAGGTTTACGCGGTAAACAAAAATTCAGATAACGACTATCCTAGAAGAATAATTAAACATAAAAAACGGGAGTATGAGTATTTAAAAATAGCAAAGAAGTCAATCAGCCCAGCTACACTCATCCAGCTACCCGAATTTTTGACCAAAGGAATAGTCAGTTTTATTTATAATCTTGCTCTTCATGAACCTGATATTTTTGAAGTTCAAGATAATCAGGTGATCTTATATAAATCAACTCTTGAATCCTTGCATGCAGTAAACACTTTAATCAAAAAAGTGAGAGCATATGGTCAATCATTTCAAAACGTTAACTGCTGGTTAGAGAGTGTAAACAAAATAGATTATAAAAATCCGGTAGAGATTCCTGTTTATTCTCCTTAGTAAAAATCCCAGATATTCATTGCCCAACATTTACGAGTTGTGGATTATAGAAGATTTATCAAGCATTTTAGAAGAGCAAGAAAAATAAATTTAATGGAACTACGCTACTACCACGGCTGAAATTTTTGTTCAGAAGGATATCCATTAGTATCAAATTAGAATCATTAACGCAATAAGCAATTTAGAAGTAACCTGTATTTAAGATTTGAATAAATAACTACACATTATAACTTTAGAACATAATTATTGGAAGGGTTGCGAACTTATTCTCTTAATTTTTTTTTTAGAATAATTACTAATAGAAGGTTATTCCCTTATAAAAAATATACTTAATGAAGCTGCAAAGGGATGCTGAATTTGAACTGATCAAATGACACGTAATATCCGCCTATAACTTATATCAAATCTTTAAGGAGAATTATTTAAACGCTGATGTTAAGGTTTATTTAACTATCCCTTACAGAAACGCAGGATATCCCACAAAAACAATAAAAAGAAATAAAGACGTATTTGAATATTTTAAGGTGGGAAAGAAGTCGATTTGCCTCACTACATTCAAGCATCTTCCTTCGGCGATAACAAAGTCATTAATCAAATTATTGAGACATATTGCCCAAGGATACTTCAGTCCGTTTCCTACTTGCGGAAACGAAGCAATCCTGACCATCTCTAACCTAGAGACTAAAGAAACGTTACTTCAATTATTAGAAGAAATAGCTAATCTGAGAAAACTACACCAAGACGTCGCTCTTTCCTTAGAAGCATAAAAACGCCAATACGAGGTAGAAATTCTGTATTTTACTACATTTAGTCAACCAAGGAATTCAATTTCCATGTCTAATGAACCGCGGATTGTAGAAGAAGATTTTTGTCATTCTTTTTAAACAAACAAAATCACTAGTTGAACCTTGATTAGGATTCACAATTATACGGTTTCTCCCCTGACTATCGCTTAAAATATCATTAAACTTAGCTTTTATAATCTTATAAAGAAAACAAAAAGAAAACAGCATATAACAATTGTCCTATCGTAACTATTTTGCAGATGATCCCTACTATCACCAGCGAGATCACATCTAGCGAAACCCTGAATAGGCTAGCCGTAGTTGAAGGGATAGCGATTGCGTTGCACGAGGATCTGCAAGTGGTCAAGAGAACCCAGCAGACAATCTTGGGTTCTATACGTGAGCTCCAAGAGAAACTAGCGTATGAGAGTGCGAGCTGCCAAGGACCGGCTGTACATTGGCACGAGGTCAATGCCCAGCACCATCGAGTCCAGCGAACGATCCACACCCTAATATTCGATTTGGATAATCGAAGTCGAAATTTAGATAGTAAAATAAAGAGGACTCAAGGGTTAATTCGGTCCGTCGCTGGAGCTACATTAAGAGGATTTGAAAAAACCAATAAAGGGTTACAAGTACAAGCCACGGAACTGGACAAATTGAGTGCCGCTTTTGATAAACTGGCATTACATTAATAGTAAGTCCTTAAAAATATACTAATCGATCCATAATTATAGTTGCCTAAAATCTTAAAAATAAATTACATCATATACTCTATGTACAATTATTTACAATATTCTACCCCATATAATAAATTAAGAATAAGCACGAATTATAGTTCACGTATAAATCACGCAAAAACCACTCTAAGGGGCTCACCCAATTACGAATTTCCCTAAAATAGCTACAATCATATCGCGTATCCCTCGAGTACTAATAATAATATTAACCTACCTAAAATGCCTGTAATGCTTATGCCCCAATCAACAATTTTCCTACCTATTTTTGCTTATAGATGAACCCAACGGAAGAGTTTATGAAACAAATACTGACACGATTTGGGAAACTCGAAAGCACGGTGCTCCAATTTCGGCAAGATCTAGTGGATCTCAAGGAACTGCAGGACTACAATTTTGACAGACACCAGGACATGATAGACGACATAACAAATGCCCAAGCAGCCAATCAGAGGGAGGTTAATGGCCGAATGTCCAACCTTTACAAAATAATTGACGAACGGACGAAATTTTTATTTGGAAAACAGACAACACTGACGAAAGACTTGACCGAAACTCGAGACCTTTTGGGCCGTACTACCCGGGCAACACACTCAGGTTTCACCCGAATCAGGGAGAATAAACCCGTAACCTCCGAGGAAATAGACGCCCTAAGCACAGTGCTTAATGAATTGTCAATAAAATAAATTTTTTTTTTTATATAAAACTACCATAAAATATACCTTACTGTGTAAAACGTTAGAAATTAAATAAAATTAATCAATTTTTTTTTGTAAACATAGTTGTAATAAATAAATCATAAGACCTAAGGGGTCAAATAATTAAAACAAAAAAAAAATAGCGCACTCTTACTACCATTCCATCCCATAATTATACCTTTAGTATTATTTACCTCTAAGTAGTTAAGACTACCTATCGTACTTTAGATTAAAAATAAAAATAGAAACAAAAATTTTTATATATATATCCGCTTAGTAGTCCCGAAATTATTCTTTTGTCCTCAGTGAGTCACCGGGAAACCGACGCCTCCAGCCCTGTTTCCAAAGAAAGCAGTAACAGTCCCTACTACCTCACTGTTACTTCGGTGGGAAGTAGCCCTATCCATCCGTCCCCACGTCCGTATTACTCGCCTATTAGCTCCGCCCCTTTAACCCCTCTATCCCAACCAGGATATCCTAGTCCCTTATATTCTTTAACTGAGTATTTTTGGTCTTCGCCTTGCTACACTCCCGCAACGAGCCCAAATAGTGAGGGAAGTAGCGATTGTTTGAGTGAAAGGGAATCAAAGGCCAGCCCACCTACAATAGACTCTCATAAAACCTGGGATTCCTACTTTAGAGTACAGGTCACACCCTATCTAACCAAGAAAGGGGAAACATCGTACAAAATAAAATTTAAAAGATTGTTCACTCTATAAATAATAGTAAAAATAAAAAAAAACAGTTATTTTCTTCTAAATTGAATAAGTATTAAACAAAATTTATTTACATTACCTTATCCTACCATATCGATTTATGAATCTAACTGAAGTAAATGAAGAATTAGTAATAAGACTTCACCTGATTGCGACGTATAATTTAACTTTAGCCTTTAATCAAAAACTTACTTTTAGAAAACCTAAAGTAGTTCTAATTCATCCCGAAACCAGACAATATAATAGCAATAAGATAAAAATTATAAGACATAATTGTAAGGATATTAAATACTTATCGTTATAAAACAACCAAGTTACCCCATCTACATTCTCTTGTTTTCCCGAATTACTTTTAAACCGATTAATCTTAAGAATAATAAATTTCCAAGGTAAAAGGCTGGCAAGTATAAGGTCGTTTCTTCATGTAAAAATTAAAGATTAATTTTACAACTCTTGATAACATTAATGTAAAAAAAACTCTTAATAACACTTATGCAGACAAAACAAAACTTTTATTAATATTCATACAGACAAAATAAAAATTCTTAGAGCTTACTCTAAAATTCAACTTTAATTTTCAAACTACGACAACTCTTATGTAGTCGAAATTATAAGTGCTGTATTCTATACATTTATTTAATTATGGAAATTAAAGATCTTGATAACACTTATATAGACAAAATACTAGTAGCTTTACTGCATACTCTTAAGACGTGTTGATATTATAATCGTCAGATCAACAAATAATATATCTTCTTTCCTTTTGTGAATAAGTGATCGAACACAAATACTGGAAGAATTTGTGATACTTATAGATCAAGTTGGAAAACAAATAATTATGTTAGAATGAATGTCTTCTTTTACCTATTCAATGAGTTAATCACAACCACTCAAATCATGATGCTTATGCATTAAGCTAAAAAATCCGAAACTCTCATGTATGAAAATATGAACGTATAACCGTCTTCGCGTTAAGGGTCTGTTGGACAGATTACCATTTCTTTAGTGTCACTTCTCCTTCGATTATCTATACCTTCGATTTGACATAAATTCTCATTTTAATTTTAAGAAAAGAAAGTTATGATATCAATAAATAAATTCGCAAGTTTTATGTTATAAAAAGTAATTGTTTTCAAATAAATAAATAACCGATTAAATTGAGGAAGGATTATAAATATATGTGTTCATATAAACACTCAATTAAATTGCAGCATGTGAACAGGTGGATAGCCTGTGAAAAGGTAGAGTCGGGTACAATTAAAACTTTGAATAATTACGACTGCTGCCACGTTGTGTACATGTAATAGAATGGTATGAGGTTCTTACATGACATTATCACATGACAAATGTGCCCATAATATGTAGTAATATCATGTTTGTTTAAAATTATTATGTAATTTAACAAGATTGTTTCGCATCATGAAAACTTTTTCATTTATTTATGGAAGCTACGAGCGGATGTACAATCAACTCTACTTAGTAATTCAGTAATTGCTATCCTTATTTCATTAAAAATCTATGTCCAGGACGATTATATACAATTATATATGAGATTTAAATTCTGTTGATTTACATACATTTAAAAAAAACAGGAACAAATTCTATCATGTAGAACGCAATTTTTTGACGGAAAAACTTGCCGCCCCGTCCTATCATAGATAATCGATGAACCACTAAATGTCAGTGTAATTAACAATATCATAAAATTTTTAATATAGTTAATTTATCGTCCTATTATCCTATAATGGGTACTACTGAAATCATTATATTAAACTGTGAGACCAATGGCCTCAAGTAATAATAAACAATGGAATTCCATTTTTCTTCTTCTTCAAAAATTGGTCAAGGACAGTAATAAATACATATAGAATGAAAAATCGATTCAGAGATTTTTTAACGGTGTTTCATTAACAAGTTAATTTGGTGAACCTTGCATAATTTAAAGATGGTATACATCGTTATCTATGATAGGACGGGGCGGCAAGTTTTTCCGTCAAAAAATTGCGTTCTACATGATAGAATTTGTTCCTGTTTTTTTTAAATGTATGTAAATCAACAGAATTTAAATCTCATATATAATTGTATATAATCGTCCTGGACATAGATTTTTAATGAAATAAGGATAGCAATTACTGAATTACTAAGTAGAGTTGATTGTACATCCGCTCGTAGCTTCCATAAATAAATGAAAAAGTTTTCATGATGCGAAACAATCTTGTTAAATTACATAATAATTTTAAACAAACATGATATTACTACATATTATGGCCACATTTGTCATGTGATAATGTCATGTAAGAACCTCATACCATTCTATTACATGTACACAACGTGGCAGCAGTCGTAATTATTCAAAGTTTTAATTGTACCCGACTCTACCTTTTCACAGGCTATCCACCTGTTCACATGCTGCAATTTAATTGAGTGTTTATATGAACACATATATTTATAATCCTTCCTCAATTTAATCGGTTATTTATTTATTTGAAAACAATTACTTTTTATAACATAAAACTTGCCAATTTATTTATTGATATCATAACTTTCTTTTCTTAAAATTAAAATGAGAATTTATGTCAAGTCGAAGGTATAGATAATCGAAGGAGAAGTGACACTAAAGAATGGTAATCTGTCCAACAGACCCTTAACGCGAAGATGGTTATACGTTCATATTTTCATACATGAGAGTTTCGGATTTTTTAGCTTAATGCATAAGCATCATGATTTGAGTGGTTGTGATTAACTCATTGAATAGGTAAAAGAAGACATTCATTCTAACATAATTATTTGTTTTCCAACTTGATCTATAAGTATCACAAATTCTTCCAGTATTTGTGTTCGATCACTTATTCACAAAAGGAAAGAAGATATATTATTTGTTGATCTGACGATTATAATATCAACACGTCTTAAGAGTATGCAGTAAAGCTACTAGTATTTTGTCTATATAAGTTTTATCAAGATCTTTAATTTCCATAATTAAATAAATGTATAGAATACAGCACTTATAATTTCGACTACATAAGAGTTGTCGAAGTTTGAAAATTAAAGTTGAATTTTAGAGTAAGCTCTAAGAATTTTTATTTTGTCTGTATGAATATTAATAAAAGTTTTGTTTTGTCTGCATAAGTGTTATTAAGAGTTTTTTTTACATTAATGTTATCAAGAGTTGTAAAATTAATCTTTAATTTTTACATGAAGAAACGACCTTATACTTGCCAGCCTTTTACCTTGGAAAGGTTTGTTTGGGGGGGGGAGAGAGATTTCACTACTTTTAAAATGTATATAATATGTAAATTACAAAGAATAGTTAACATCAACTAAATAAGTAATAAATTTAAAATATCAATTTACATTTGCTCATGAATTATTGTAATAATAATAATAATTATATTTTAGACACTATCTGTAGAGTAAATAGTTTTTTTAGATCATTATTATTCACTAAGAAATATATCTTTTCCACACCACCCTCGAGGTAAATAGAATAGCGCGTTTTTTTTCCTTTAGTGACACTAAATTTTATGTTAAGTTCCATAATGATTTGTTTCGCTAATATACATCAAAGAAATATGTACGTCTAAAATTATTGCTAATTAATTAACTGATAACTGCTTTCTTGAAATCATTTGTACGTTACGTATACTATTGTCATGCAGAACATGAGTGATATAGAATTTTAATATTTATACAAGTTTACATCGTATCCTTCACAATTGTTTAATCTATATTATAGAATAATGCAAATAATATTTAGAATAAAAAGAAGTATATGTAAGTTAGTTTCCAATATCCCTATGATTCTTTATGATAGACGTATTATCATTTTTAATGCCATCCACCTAATTCGGTAAACGTTTAGAAAACTGTAATCGAATTTAAACTTTACGAAAACTTGTAAAAAATAGTGTCAGTGAAGTTGTGGTATCCCCTGTATGACTTTCACATAAATACTTACACGGTTGATTTCATAAAATTAGTGTTTAAATTTTCAGGTAGGTCTCCCTAAAAATCATCTAGACTATATTTGAGCTGTTCAATATTGAATACTATAAAAACTTTCGTCGATACTAAAAAATGAAAATTTCACTAGCTGTCATGTCAAAAGAATTCTTTCCTTGTAAAATCTGATAGTTGTATGCCTTCATAAGTTCTCGTTACCGTATACTAAACAAAAAATGCTTTTCCCTTGAGAAAAGCTCGTTACATTTGGAATCTGAGTGTACTTGCTCTCTCCAAATTGCGAACAAATTCTAAACCACTTGCCTTCTGAACTTATAGAATAATTATAAATAGGAAAACATCCACTGCAAATCTGTAAAAACTTTCAATGATAAATAAATGATGCAAACACAACACTTTCACTAGCTTTTTTTTGGGCTTGAAAACTTGTATGATCTTTTTACCTTTTAGGAAAAGAGACGCTCAACCCACATTCTGGATACTGCCTGAACTCTGGGCATTCTGAAAATTCAAAATAACTATTTTTGAATTGAGCAAATCAATCAGAGGGATAGCATATGAAATTTAAAGTTAATCGTCTAGACCAATTTTCAGCTCTTCGATTTTGAATGCCTTATATGATAATTATTTTGAAATTGGTCTATATGGTAAACTTCAAATTTCTCATGATATCCCTCTGATCGGTATGTTTAATGAAAACTTAGTTATTTCTAATTTTCAGAGTGACCTAAATGCTTCTGAGTGCTTCTACGTATAAACCTTTTAAGCCTTAAAAACAAGTGTTCAGCTTGATCGATCATCAATATCGAAGACACAAACATTTGAAAAGATAGCTTAACTCATTATAAAAGAACCTGTAAAAGTCCCAGAATATCACAGGTCTTGGTTTCTCTGTGAGAAATAAATATAACAGCTCATTTATTAAAAAGCACAAGTTTATTAAAAATGACTTGTTAAAAAAATGTAGGTAAAACAGTGAAATATTAGCGTAATCCAGAGGAATTTTGTTGCACGACATTATAAAAATACTATAGAATATCCCTATACATTCAGTTTTAACATTTATAATAATTAAAATAAACTAATCAAGATTTTATACTTTGAAAAGCGCACCCGGGTGCCATATACTCCATATATAATAGTTTCAAGGATATTTGACTTATATAAAAGTCAATAAACCATTAATTATAATCAATACATCCATACTCATTAATCATTTTTATTTAGTTTCATTAAAAAATAAATTTTAAAAAATATTTTTGCAAACAGAGCAAATTAAGCTCTAGCAGAAGGAACTATCTTTCCATCTCTCTCTAATAAATGCATAAATGTACCAAAATTAGACTTTGGAACAATTTAAAAAATTTTTAGGAAATATTGACGGTAATTTAAAAACAAAATAAAACACTTTCACTAGCTATTCATAAGAATCCCTTTCGACGAACAGCCTGAGAGTCTACCTCCCAGGAGACGATAGGAAAAGTTATGAACTATTCATATACACTTAAACAACTTAGAAACTTTCATGCATGAGCGATGCATATTCTTGACACTTCACTAGCTTCTCACAATAGAAAATAATTTTTTCCTTACATAAACTGAATATTCTCTGAACCAAGAAAATAAAACACTCATACTATCTATTCATAAGAATTCTTTTCGACGTACAGCCTCAGAGTCTATCTCCCAGGAGACGATAGAAAAATTTAACATAAGCACTTTTACAATTGTAGAAACTTCCTTGCGTGGAAGATTGAATATAATCGTAACACTCAACCAACTTGTCACATCACAAGAAAATTATATAAACAGGAAATTCTGTATAAATTTTCTTTGATTCTTGAACGATGAAAATACAACACTTTTACTAGCTTCTCATCAGGATCCCTTTCGACATACAGCCTGAGAGTCTACCTCCCAGGAGACGATAGGAAAAGTTATGAATTATTCATATACACTTAAACAACTTAGAAACTTTCATGCATGAGCGATGCATATGCTTGACATTTCACTAGCTTCTCACAATACAAGACAATTTTTTCCTTATACTGAATATTCTCTATCTTGAAACTTTCTTCGATTCTTGAACCAAGAAAATAGAACACACTAGCTATTTGTAAGGATCCCTTTCGACGTATAGCCTGAGAGTCTATCTCCCAGGAGACGACAGGAAAATTTAATAATTGTTCATAAGCACTTCCACAATTGTAGAAACTTTCTTGCGTGGAAGATTGAATATAATAATAAAAAACTTACACTTCTGCTAGACAGGTATAAACTAAAGAAAATATACTTTTTTCACAATACTGCAGATCTCAATATCAGAACTTCTTCAATAAAAATTCTCTTGTGACAATTACTTCTTTTATATATAAACTGACAGCTTCATAACCTCATAATCTGAAAAATAACAGAGAATATTTAAACAAAGAATCAGTTCACAAATTCTTTATTTATATTGAATATCTATAAAAAATAAAACTAAATACTTATCTAATTATATAAACTGTTAGTTAATGATTGGTTCTGATTGCATAGAAAATCGACTTTGCTAAACACTTTTGCAACTTTTGCAACATACAATTGAAGGAGGCTGAATCCCTACCAGCAAAACCTGAAGAATTTAGCTGAATTCATAAATTTTATGGCCAGGTCCAATGTAGAAGAGACACGCTCGGACCTGGCCAAGCAAAGAACACAAGAAGTGTTTCATGGAGAAGATGCTCCAGAAGGAGAGGATCCTCCACAAGGAGTGAATCCACAGAATTAATGTATAATTTTTAAAAAATATACAGTATAAAATCTAAAAACTTGTGTATATTATTTATACTTACATGATACTTGCGCTTATGACAGCTATTCTTCTAGAAGTCCAAAGAACTTGATAATTTGTAATGACCAGATGGACTGCAAATTTTGTAGAAACTTTCTTTGATACTTCAGCGATGAAAATACAACACTTTCACTAGCTTGTCACACGGATTCCTTTCAATATACTTATACAGCCTGAGAGTTGTAACCTCTCACGAAACAACAGAAAAAATTTAATAATATTGAATAGCTATGTCAACAACCGTAGAAACTTTCGTAGACACATTCTTAACACTACACTAACTTGTCGCATCACAAGAAAATTCTTTTCTATAATCTCTTATGTATTTCCTATATTATGGTAGTCGTATGCCTTCCAACCTGAAAAATAAAAGAGAACATTTTAACAAAGAATCAGTTCAAAAAATCTTTCATTATATTGTATTTTTATAAAAAACTAAAAACTAAATACTTATCTAATTTTAGCTTATTAGTCATGTTTGTGAGACGTCTTAATTATATCTGACAGTTTTCTTCAAACACACTTTTACATATTTGCAGATTTTTTTGAAAATAATATCACTTCACTAGATTATTATTGTATCATCATAATCGTATATTTATTAAGAAAGAAAGAAAGAAAGTACTTATTTATTTATATATTATTAACACTGCATGTGTTATTGTATTGTAAAATAATAAATAGATACGTCTGCTCGTCTCGTCTGCACACATATATAAACTGTACATACACACATATATACGTAACATACAATAGTATACGTAGAGTAGACTGACGTCACGATGACGTACTTCCGCGGAGAACAATTTCTCCGGGAGAAGAATTTTCGTATAAGAGAATGCTCTTCTGTACACTTGATGAACTGTATAGATGCAAGCAATAGTATACGTAGAGCTGACGTCACGAACTATGACGTACTTCCGGGGAGAACATTTTTCGCCACGGGAGAAGAATTTTCGCTTTGAAGAATTCGTGACCCCGAACCTTCATTTCATAATATCTTTTGATAGAAGCCATTTCACAATATATGATCCTGAAGTGATTTTGCTAGTTTGATTCCAAGCTTTCATTTGAGTGCTCATAAGTGAGAAACAAAGCTTTTAATGCGAAGAAAACCGAATGTCACATCTCCAACAGGGCCTATGAGACGTATATAGGGTCTGGCTATAGCGCCCGACGGCGGCGTATGTACTGACGTACCTTATACTTGCCATCGAGGCGCTACCGCGCCCCTTGATATTAGCAAATCCGTTACTACGGGAATTTACTTTAAAACAGGGATACAACGTGAATTATTCTTAGATGTACAGTTACCATTAGAGCAATTATTACTTGCGCTCGAAGAATTCTTTAGTAAAGAAGAGGTTAAATCTCCTTCTGACACTTCTAAATATAATTTACTTATTGAAGACAAATATATACAGGAATTATTACTTAGTTAATACCTAATTACGTCAACAGCGTTGAAACACTCACACTATAAGGATTAGAATTACCACTCAGGAGGTTTATGAATCACAAAAAGAAACTTACCCGACAAGTAGCGAAGAATCTAGGGGTTAGTCACTTCAGTGCCACAGACCTGGCTAATTTTAACCCTTTTAAAAAACGAGATAGAATCCCTAGAGGAAATCCTATAGATCCTCTAGAAGATCAGGATCCTTTTCGTAGAAGACCACGAATTCCTCTGGATAATCCGAGTCAGAGCAATAATTCAAGCTTTTCAACCACTACTACTGCTACTGAAAACAAAGATTGTGATCTGGATAAGCCAAACCCAGAAAAGGACATAGATCAAGGTTCAGATACCCTATCTGATCTAGAAGGTATAGGTAGAAGTTCGACCCCTGCATCATTAATTGACGGTGATTTGACCCTGGTCGACCCAGAAGATTCCGAGTCAGAATTAGGCACCGATAGCATCATAAAAGGGTTGCGAGAAATTGAAAAATCATTGACCACCGAGCAGCACGAGGAAAAGATATTACCTATTCCCAAGAATATAGAAGAGTGGTACGACGATTACCCTATTGGCAGTGGCTCAAATTCGCCATCCTCTAGGCGAAACACTATCATCCCTCGACCGTCCGCTCCTAGATTGAGTTTAATTTCCATAAACGAAGAATTACAACCACCTCCAATTGATCCATATTTACCCGTAGAAGAAATACCTATAAACAACATGGTTGGAGGCGGACAAACTGGGGGCAATACAGTTGTTAACCCTCTGCAATTTAATCAGGTGGTATCGATTAAAGATGCACTACGGGTTATTCCAGAATTCGATGGAAGTAATGTCCCCTTCAGTCAATTTTCGGAAGCCTGTTTCGAAGCAAAAGATATGATCGAACCTGCAGCAGAACCGAACTTGACTAGATTAATTAGATATAAAATTCAAGGTGAAGCACGCCAAGCATTAACAGGCCAAACCTTTACAACCATAGACTTGTTATTATAGTCCGGGAGTCCTAGGATGTTATCAGGAAGTTCGTGCAAGAGTTTATTTTATAACTGAAATATGTTGGTAGCTACTTACTGAAAATAGCCCTAAAGTCTCGACTTCGGACCCGATCGGGAACATTGTTATTATTGCAAATTAAGTTATCAAAATGCATTTTTTTTCCGTTTTTCTTGATTAACTTTTTTGTTACTCAATTTACGCAAAAACAGGTAGGGGCAAAAGTTGATCAGCATTGAATTTTCTATAAGACACATATATTCCGAAATGCAAAATTAATGTTTTTCCCGGATAAATTGTTAAATAAAAAATTTTTTTTTCAATTTTCACATTGCCATGGTTTTTGTGAAATATGATCTTTATTTATCGGATTAGCCCTCAAAGATGACTTTTAGTACAGACAACGTAAAAATTGAAGCCCGATTTCGATATCTTAAAATGGCGTCTTGTTGCAAAATTATTTAGCCGAAAAGTTCAAATTGATGTCCAATTCGATCCAGGAACGATAATTGAATCAAACTATGTTTAATCGATAGCTTACGACGTAATTAACAAACGGTAAAAATAAATTTTCTTAATATTAATATTTAGCAACATTTCTAATAAAAAATTTTTTTTATTTCGGTCAATTTTGGAGTGAGAGAATCGCGGCAAAATTCATCTTGAAGTACATAAAAAACCATGAATTTTCATATAAATTTTGTTAAGATCGGACCAATAGGAGCCGAGATACAAAAATTTTTTCAACCGACGATTACGCCGAAACTACTTGATATTTCAAGTTGAAATTTGGCACAGTGCTTGCTGAAATCATACTCTAAATGATTACATTTTACCCAATAGCTCTACATGCTTTAGTTCGTCTAAAACGACCGACGAAACATATGAATTCAGCGCGCGCGGCCGCGCCGTTGCTCCGGCCGAGCGGCGCGGTGGTGGGGGGAAAGCCGCGCGGCGGCGAACAGAATTCATACACCTTAGTTGCAATTTGATTATCTCGGTAACCAAAGCTACTATTGCAATAAATTTTCTTTTCATTTAACGTGTTTTTTTCTCAGCTTTAACGTCATACTAATTAAGTTATCATAGGCACAACACAAATACCGCAAATTACCAATTCTTCTAAAAAAGAATCTTTTTTGACTACATACACAACCTTTAATGGCATATATTACGCTACTTAACCTTTATATGATAAATTTAAATATTTTTATGAGTATAGCAGTACAATGCATGCGTACAAAGGTTTTGTATGTAGCCAAAAAAGATTCTTTTTCAATAGAATTGGTAAATTGTGGTATTTGCATTGTGCCTATGATAACTTAATTAGTATGACGTTAAAGCTGAGAAAAAAACACGTTAAATGAAAAAAAAATTTATTGCAATAGTAGTTTTGGTTACCGAGATAATCAAATTGCAACTAAGGTGTATGAATTCTGTTCGCCGCCGCGCGGCTTTCCCCCCACCGCCGCGCCGCTCGGCCGGAGCAACGGCGCGGCCGCGCGCGCTGAATTCATATGTTTCGTCGGTCGTTTTAGACGAACTAAAGCATGTAGAGCTATTGGGTAAAAAGTAATCATTTAGAGTATGATTTCAGCAAGCTCTGTGCCAAATTTCAACTTGAAATATCAAGTAGTTTCGGCGTAATCGTCGGTTGAAAAAATTTTTGTATCTCGGCTCCTATTGGTCCGATCTTAACAAAATTTATATGAAAATTCATGGTTTTTTATGTACTTCAAGATGCATTTTGCCGCGATTCTCTCACTCCAAAATTGACCGAAATAAAAAAAATTTTTTATCAGAAATGTTGCTAAATATTAATATTAAGAAAATTTATTTTTACCGTTTGTTAATTACGTCGTAAGCTGTCGATTAAATATAGTTTGATTCAATTATCGTTCCTGGATCGAATTGGACATCAATTTGAACTTTTCGGCTAAATAATTTTGCAACAAGACGCCATTTTAAGATATCGAGATCGGGCTTCAATTTTTACGTTGTCTGTACTAAAAGTCATCTTTGAGGGCTAATCCGATAAATAAAGATCATATTTCACAAAAACCATGGCAATGTGAAAATTGAAAAAAAAAATTTTTTTATTTAACAATTTAGCCGGGAAAAACATTAATTTTGCATTTCGGAATATATGTGTCTTATAGAAAATTCAATGCTAATCAACTTTTGCCCCTACCTGTTTTTGCGTAAATTGAGTAACAAAAAAGTTAATCAAGAAAAACGGAAAAAAAATGCATTTTGGTAACTTAATTTGCAATAATAACAATGTTCCCGATCGGGTCCGAAGTCGAGACTTTAGGACTATTTTCAGTAAGTGGCTACCAACATATTTCAGCGATAAAATAAACTCTTGCACGAACTTCCTGGTAATAAGGTTTTGAACTCCCTGACTCCCGGACTATTAACATTCCTCAAAGCTATATACTCGCCTACGAGAACCGTAGCCCAGTTGCTGGGTGATCTGGAAAATAAGTTCCAGAAAAATAATGAAATGGTTATCAGCTTTGCCAATAGAGTTAAGGATCTAGGGAAACGAATACTAGAATCCTACGCCATAGAAAACGGAACAGTGTCGGATGAATTCCGTGCCTCTACCCAGAAGAACGTAATTGATTGTTTTAAGAGAGGACTAATATCAGATATCGAACAAAGATTGGATACTGCTCCGAATGACGCTATAACTGACATTGTTAAGAAGACTATAGCAATAGAAAGGAAAATAGCAAATCAAAAAGAAATCAGGGAACGTAGTAATCCCGATAAAACATACTCCGGGGGAGCTAAAAAGAAAATTTTTGCTTGTTCAGCATGTGAGGCCCCAGATGAAGATAAATGCAGTTGCAATATAAAATGCCAATTTTGCAACCAAACCGGACACGCTCTAGAGCATTGCACTATCCATGCTCAAGGGTTATTAAAACTGAAAATGACATGTCTAATGTTTGTTTTTCTCTCAGACCAAGGAATAGTACTACTACTTCCTTCAGTAGTAGACAAGGTAATATGACTTGTCAAGTTTGTCGGAAACCAGGTCATACAGCGAACCAATGCTATTCATTGACGAACCGCAATAATCAGCAACCACAGCTAGATTCTAGGAGCAAATTTTCCTGCCAAATTTGTAACGGTATTGGCCATACTGCAGCTACTTGCAGAGTGAAAAATTTGAACTTAACTTGCAATTACTGCAAGATTAAAGGACACACGATTGATCAATGTAGAAAACGACAATATAATAACTCCCAAAGCAATCAGGAAAACTCTCACGGTTCTCGTCCTTCGAACGCGGGGAACGAGACCCAAAGAAACCAGGAGCGTTCGAACTCCGGAAGTTTCAACCGCTTGTTGGAAGACCTAGTACCTATGAACTAAGTACTAATTGCAAATATCTTCCGTATTTAAAGCTTAAGAGTAAAAGTCGTGAAGATCCGGTCAAAATCCTTATTGATACTGGTTCAGAGCTAAGTTTTATAAAGCTCGGAGTACTAAAGGATCCCAACGATATAAAAACAGATTTGAAGATAACTCTAAAAGGAATTGGATCTATGAAAATTAGAACGTTAGGCACCATACAGTTGAAAATACGTGAAGGTACATTTACATTTTACGTGATACCAGACGATTTCCCATTATCCTTTGATGGAATTCTAGGTTCTCAAGAATTAAAAGGAAACTCGGGAATTCTAGACTTCGAGACTGAAACATTTAAAGTCACACAAGGAGAATGCCCAATTCAATTATTTAAAGATTACAATATCTTTAAAAATCAGTTAATGAAAATAGGGTCATATTTTGATGAAACCGCTGTTCCCTATATTGATATAATGCACCCAAGTTCTAGAAATCGCGGACAGTTAATGTTAGATACCAGATCAGAAGTCAATTTAATGAAGATTCGATTCGTACCTAAAAAAGGTATAATAAACCATTCGCAACGAACAAGCCTAAAAAGAATAGGCCAGGAACCTATACAAACACTTGGAACTGTTGAAATAAAGGTTGCGGGATGCAATACACCTTTCCATTTAATACCTGATAATTATACACTTCATTGCGATGGAGTATTGGGAGCCAGGTTTATTATTGAAAACAAGGCCATTCTCAATTTCAATCAAGAATTGTTACTTGTGAATAATATTAAGTTCACATTATTGTTCGATGATATCTGTAGTAGATCCAGTAAGTCAGAATCGGGACCAAACTATTCAAGATCTATGAAACGAGCAGACGAAGAAATTAGAAAATATGCTGGATCAGTGGGATTACCAGTCCAATTGAGCGGAATTCCCAATGAACAGAATGAAGTAGATCCAATCCGTGAAGTTGGTACGGTTAGATTGAAGGGACCGAGTAAATTAATCCCTTACGTCCAATTTCTAAATAATTCAAGAAATAGCAGCCTCAGCTTCATGCTTGATACCGGATCTGAAGTGAATGTAATTAGAATTGGTGCTGTAACCAACCGGTCACAAATACAACAACATCGGTTATTACATTTACAAGGAATTGGATCTGCTCCCATTACTTCTTTAGGTACAGTAGAAATGAGGCTACTGGGAACCATTGTTCAATTTATTGTTGTGCCCAATGACTTTGAAATTCCTTTCGAAGGAATATTAGGAGCACCCCTCTTTAAACAAAACAATGGAAAGATAGATTTTCGATCTCGCATGTTTACACTCAATGGTAATAACATGACTTTCCAACAACACGAAAATCACACCTTCGTAATAGACTTAGGAAGGATTATCTATAGAAATGTGCAGGACCCGAAATCTTGTATACCGTATATCAATATACTCAATTCACCTACCTACCAACCTGGTAAACTAATGTTAGATTCAGGATCGGAGGTGAATATATTAAAATATTCAATGACACCAATAACTTGTGGACTAGAGCCCTCAGAAGTTAGCCATCTAAAAGGAATTGGTCAAGAACTTACCGAAACTATGGGAATAGCAAGAGTAAAACTTTTTGGTGTCGAAGCGACATTTCATATAGTCCCCGACAACTTTTCAATATCTTGTGATGGAATACTAGGAGCTGAATTTTTCTACCAGACTAAGGGAATAATAGATTTTGAAAAAAGAACATTTTCTTTTGACCAAACTACAGCCGCTATGCATTTTAAAGAGCCGGCTGAGGACTCCTCAGAACCAGAGATAATATCAGCACCAGCACCACTCACTCATTGTCATGATAATCTCGATACTAAAGCTATGGACGAGGAAAAAGACCCTGTAACACCTAAGACTCATACTTCCGACTCTTTGCTTACCTATAAGAGGAAATATGTAGACCTACAAGAAGATATATCCAAACCCAGATAACAATAATCCGGCACTGTGACGGCACCACGACAGCACGCATGCTGCATGAAAGATGGCATGGTGACGAAGTGCTGACGCAGCACAGAGACGGCACTGTGGTGTCGGCTCGTGCTGGCACCAACTGGCACGGCGTGCCGTCGTGGTGCTCGCAAACCTAACCTTTAATATTATATATTATGTTTAATATTATTATTACTAATAATAAAGGGAAATAAAATAGATTAAATTTAAAAATTAGTATTTTTATTTATTTTTATTTTAATAAAAATTTATATTAAAATGTACAAAAAAATTTAGTTAAAATTTTTTACGTTATTAATAAGTCCTCGACAAAATCCTTCTGCACCGCATATATGGCATGGTTATATATGGTCTTCGTCTTCGTGCTGTAAAAATAAATTATAGACCATGTAAACACAATACAAAAATATATAACCGCACTTTGCATCATTTTAAATAGTAATTTTTGTGTTTACTTACCAAAAAAAGCTGATTTCCTTGCAAATAAATTATCTGGATAGGCACACCACCAGGTTGCAGATATCCTGATACTAAAAATTCATCATAAAATTTATAAATATAACCTCAATCAGTATATGATTACTATATTCAATTATTTTTATATTTTTACTTACCACAAAATGTTGATTTTTTTTCGTATAATCCAATTGAATAATTTTGTGATTATTAACTTGGTCTAGATTCGGAATCCGTGACTAGTACTACTGCCAACCCTTCTACCGAAACTTTGACACAATTATTGGAGGATATTGAAAATCTGAGTGATTTAGAACTTACGTCAGATTCTGAAAGATACCTTGCAAACTACAGAATTGCCGCAAAAAGAGCTGAAATTGATGATAAATTTCGACAGAAGGATATAACGCAAAGACAAGTATTTCACGTTATACAACAAGAAATCTTTACTGAATTAAATCTAGACCCACCCACCTTAGAAGAGACTACTGATATGTACAAAATCTTGTACACCAAAGAACAACCCGGATTGAACTTCGATACTCAAGATACGGCCGATTTACCAAAGGCTCGTATTTTTGACATTCACGTAAATACTGGATCGATATTAGATAAGCTTAGGTTAGATCATTTATATGGAATAGAAAAAGAACATGTAGCCAAGTTAGTAAATAAGTATCAAGATAGATTTTTACTAGAAGTTGTAACCACCTTAACCAAACTCAAAAATTACATATTAGAATATCGACTACCAATTATTAATATAGTTTACAGCGCGACCATTCACAAGCTTGAATGGTCCGAAATATTGTCTCTAATCAAATCAAATTTTAAAGAATTAAATATAAAAGTAATCATTTGTAAGGGTCCAGTATGAGATATTTCTTGAATTACATAATTCACCCATAGGAGGACATCGCGGAGTCTCAAAAACCTTTAACCCGATTAGACAACATTAATATTGGGAAAATCTTAAGGATGACATCCAAAGACGGATCCAACAATGTCTTGAATGCCAGTTAAAGAAACTGGTACGGTTAAAAACCAAACAACCTATGGTTATCACCGATACCCCCGGTAGTGTTTTCGATAAGATAGCCATGAATATTGTGGTCCCTCTACCCAAAACAACAAATGGGTTTGAATATATATTAACCATACAAGACCAGCTATCCAAATATTGCCTAGCTGTACCACTAGAAAATACCCTAGCCACCACAGTGGCTGATGCCTTTGTGAAACGATTTATTTGTATTTTTGGAGCACCACGAGTAGTACTCACCGATCAGGGTACTAACTTTCTTAGTAAACTGATGGGTCGAGTTGCTAAGCGATTCAAGATCAAAAGAATTAAAATGACAGCTTTTCATCCCCAGTCCAATGGTTCACTTGAGAGGTCTCATCATGCTTTAAGTGAATTTCTAAAAATGTACACGGATAAGGATAATGAGTGGGATGTTTGGATAGACCTAGCCATACTAAATTACAATACATGCATTCAGGAAAGTACGAAACACACACCTTACGAGGTCGTGTTTGGGAGATTAGCTAGATTACCCTCAAGTGATCCATTACGGGAAGGTGACATGTTACCCACTTATCAGAATTATATAGTAGATTTAGTTACCCGTCTAAACGGAATACGTAAGTTAGTTTACGACAATTTAGTAAAATCTAAGTACAAATCAAAAAAATACTACGACAAATATCTAAATCCGCGAAACTTCAAGCTGGGTGATTACTATTTATGTAGAGGAAGCAAAGCCAAGAAATTTCAAAATAACTACTTTGGACCGTATAAGATCACTGAAATAATTGATTCCCACAACGTCCGGATTCAAATTTCGAAAAAGAAAAATAAAATCGTCAATACCAATCGACTACGAATCTCTCATATAAACGATACCATCACAAATAACAAGAAAATCAATCATCTACTAAAAGACTCAGAGCATTCTGAGTAATCATCTCATACTGGATTGTCACTAAAATATCTTCTGATTACAGAGAGAACCAGCTACGCCTCCAATATCAAAAAGATGCATTTCACTTCCCTCCTAATCTTCTCTACAATAGCTTACACGTCAGGACTTATAGGGTACGACTGCGGCTCACGCCAGATGAGCGTCACCACCATATCTCTACGTGATGTCGGGGATTGCAACATACCTCCATCAACCGTCAATACTACATTACACTACATTCAACTTCTACAGCTCAACGACTTCACCGAAACCAGCGTAACACAATGCAAGATTGAAATTCAACGAAACATCTATTATTGCGGAATGCACTCCCATACATCCGCGGTATCACATGGATTTAATGAATATATCCTAGAAACCTCTGAAAAAATGTGTAACAACATGCACAATCATGGATCATTAGCTTTATCTAACGGTATCATTTTAGATAGATTCAAAGTCAACAGTACTAGTACTCGACCAGTCACATTAGCTGGAAGGCTAACCCACGATGGGGAATGCCAAGGTACACAGTATTCAGATCCATTTGGTACATGGAATAATGTGGATGTGCAGGGTACAGTTAAAGTAACCTTACGAACTCATGTTGCGCGGATATCATTAAACAATAACAAAATTCATTTAGATTCAGGAACTAGCTGTGTTTTTACAGAGAAAAATTGTCTAGATTTAACTAACGGATATACCTTTTGGGACAACCTTCCCACTGATTCTTGTAGATTCGATCAATATACCGTACTATACGAAGGTCAAGCCGAATACGCCGTAGATTTAAAAAATAATGAGCGCCCAGTATACACTGTAACTTCTGATGATGTAACTTTTGCCCTGGGAACACGCGGGAAGAAACAGCTGTGTGGATATGTCATTCGAGCCACAGAACATCCAAAGTTATTTATATTTAATACAGTAGCCGGACGAACGTTCGCTTCCCCCGGACAAAAGAATGTAGCCAATTTAGATATTTTCTCTTATGTAAATTCAAAATTTGTATACGTCGAAAAACACATGCGTAAACAGATTAATGCCCTTTATCATGACGTTCTGGTTCAAAAGTGTGAATTAGAGAAACAAACTATCAAGAACTCATTATCTATCGCCACTCAAGCACCAGATGAGTTCGCATATGATCTTATGAAAGGACCAGGATACATGGCCGTAGCAGCAGGAGAAGTAGTATATATCGTCAAATGTATTCCGGTAGGAGTACGAATCCATCAAGAAGACGTTTGTTATGCTGAATTACCCGTGGAACACAATAACCAGACATTTTACATGATAGCTCGCATTCACATATTGAAGTCCGCAGGAACACGGATTCAGTGTAATGAGATTTTACCAGTATCTTACTATGTCGACAAGTCTTGGTACAAGATTACACCAAAACCCACACAAATACACGCTCCAGAAGTTTTGCAACCGTTAACCAAGCCAACCTGGAAGTATACCAACCCAGCCGAACTAGCGACTAGCGGAATATATACCGAAAAGGACTTAGAACAACTCAGAGAAAGGATTATGTTCCCTGTGGAAACTATTTCACTGATAAACGACTTAGCCAGAGAAATCAGAGGTCATCCAGTCGCTGATAATGAAGGAACCATCCTTAAATTACTCAACGAGGGAGCCGTAGAAAAAATTTTACTCAGCTCTTGGGATCGCCTCTGGGCCAGATTCTTGACTTTTGGAACCGTCAGCGCTGGAATAATCGCCATACTAATGATTATTCATGCAGTCAAGATGCTAATAGATATTGCTGTACAAGGGTATGCCCTCCATTCAATCTATGGATGGTCGAACCACCTATTGGGAGCCGTTTGGAGTTCCGTCACACACTTATTAATTCACCTGGGTAGCAAGGAAAACACCACTCCAGCCACTGATAAAATGGACATACCGGAAGTATTAGTTCCACTAAAAAAAGATAAGAAGGATAATAACGAAGTATCACCACCTGAACCAACCACCACTAATTATCCAGCTGCAGCAGTCCAACAAGAGTTTTTCAACATGAGTGGAAATCACTAAGACAACCTTTCGAACCATATATACACCACTATTAAGAAGTACCAGCTAAATAACATTAGCAATCTAAGTAAGCACTAATAGAACCACGACGATCATGGTAATGGTAACTATCATCCCTATAGTCCTCTAGTAACCATTTTTCGATGGGGGTGTAACGTCGCCGTGAATTTTAACCGATACGAATTTTCTCTTTTATTACGCGCCCACGAGTCTCGGTGATTAGGACTGTTTACACAGCTGTCCTCGCCCGCTGTATCGAGAGGAATGGAAGAGAATTATAAACGAAACGATCTCGAGGAAAAGTGCACTATTTGCCTTTCCCAGGATCTATTAGTTACTATTTAAGTTACCTCGATACCGCTCGAGTTAACGACTATGTACTGCAGACCTTCTTATCGCGTTTTTTCTTATTTCTACGTAGTTCTCTCTATCTCTCAAACGCACTGCATAGTTACAACGCCATTAGATAAAGGTGTATTCAAACACCACACTAATTGCGGTGTATTAGACTGCAAGGACCGCCGCTGTGTTTCGGGAGATAAAGATCTCCGTCTACGCGAGGCACCCATCTGCGCGTCTGTATGCATAGCGATAGAGAGAGGTACGAGGAAATGAAAATAATACAACAGATGTACACTCCGCCGAATTTAGATTAAGATTTATATTATTTCTCCTTTTTCTCATATATATGTGTGTATATATATATATACATATATATATATATATTAATTATAAGTATATGTACTTTTCATTATAGCAACACTTATGCCGCGATCGAATTACAAATTATTAAAGAAAAAAAAACTACAAAGTTCTTTAAAACAAAAAAAAATCTAAGAGAAAAGAAAATCAATCAATAGGTTTAACACACTTGTGTGTATGCATAAATTAACTGCAGGGCGCGAAGGAGACCAGCGGAAAAGATTGAGGAAATTTCGATCGAAAAGGTGCACTAGGAGCCATCTAGACAAAAGGGCTCGCACCAATTTTCCCTCTCTCTGGCTCGTCTCCTTCCCCCAAAAATAGGAGGTCCTAAGGCCGCCGCGCGGGCCTGGAGATAAGACTCTTCGCAGTTATTGGAAAGATTAGGAGGACGGGATTTTCCTGAGTTTTCTCATTGGAAAATTCCCTCCTTCTAAAATTTCTGGGAGGACTCAAGGGGCAGGGCCTGTGCCGCCCTTTAAAACCGGCCCACTAGCCCTCCGCAGTCAGTTGCTTAGCAAAATCATGGTATTAAAAAAAATTAAAAATAAAAGTGTTAATCAGATTCATAGAAAAGAAACTTTTTCTCGTGTTCGAGTTTTATTCACGAACTCTCTCGTGCCTCCTTTTACCTCAGAATATCTCGGGGTGATTGTTCTGTGTAGCGACGTGAATTAAATCCTCTCGGTTTATTCCGCCTTACCATCAACGTCCAACCACTTGCCCGAACGAGCAAAAAAGAGAGAGAGAGACACCACTTGAAATTCCAGCAACAAAAAAAACTCAGAAAAAAAAGTAAGTAAGAATAAAAATTTTTTCACTCGTCTGATATAATTTTTCAGGGCAACTAGCCCTCGCGTCTTCTTTTCTTTTTTTTTCCTTCCGTCACGCGATAGGATCTGGTGCCGGCAGGTCACCAAAAGCAGAAATTCGTCTCGTAATAAAATTTTGAAAACATAATAGACAGTCCATCAGAAGATCTGGTTTCGTACCGTTTTCTTCTGGTAGATACTGTCTATTAAAATTAGAAGCACGGTCGGTCGGAAGTAATAATAGATCGCAACGATCAGAAAACCGTCTGGCAAAAGCCGTTTGGTTTTCGACGTTAAGATCTCAAAGATCTCGCCATATTTCGCTTTACAGAAAGATCCGCGGTATTCTGCTATTATTTCTATTTGACAGAAATTCTTTCTTTTCCCGTCTCTTTTTATATAGTCCTTTTTCTGTTCAATCTTTGTTAAAGCCAGCCCCGAGCTAATATCCTTGCGGGGATAGGCTCAAAATTCTGGCAAGGTTGAGGAGCGCAACGTGCTCCTCGACAACCCGTTTCGTCGTTGATTGAAAGGGATCCGTTCCTTTCAAATCTCTGACGTCACAGCTGTCTGTAGTGTAGTTGCAAGCTGGATATTGTGCTGTTGTGATAACTTCTAAGTCTGACTGGTGTTCTAATTTAGATAAGTGTTTTGGACTATAAACAACATATTATTTTTGAAGAATCTGTTCTTTGTGAGTGTATTCTTTGTTTTTAGGTATATGGACTATGATAAATCTCATGTGCATGAGAAGAAGCCTGTGTATTAGATGTTCTCAAAGTCTACTGTAATTGCTAACAATCCTTTTAAGTAATAGGTAAGCAATAACAAAAATTATATTCATGTAAAACATGCTGACTGTGAATGCGTATGAAAAACTTACATTTCAATTTCAGCTTTTGATACTAGTATATCAACATGTACAGCATCCGGGTCTTCACATATCCCTTAATAACTGTGTATTTAATGCCAAAATATAAAAAAAATGCTAAGCAGTTCATGTAAGCACTACTTGATAAATATAAATAAGTATCTTGTATAAACTTTAAATGCATTTTTCTCAGTTTTTCTATTTTGTCCTTTGCTGCAGGTTTTCCCAGCAATTATGAGAAAAATCAGGCTGAAATTTTGTGGATTCCAGAATACCTTTCTTCCCAGTATGAAAGGAGAAGAATTGACTAGCACAAGGTAAAGTCAATGTTACGTGTGTGAACATATGTAATATTGACTATAATTACTACTATTATCAACGTATGTGTAACTAAATATTTGAAATTTATACTTTTTAGAAAAGTCTTCCGTTCAAGCAGTGAAGAAACATATTCAGAAGATTTTTCATGCTGTCTGGTCTCAATTCATTATACGGATGCTGAGATTTCCTACAGCAAAGGGAAAAAAGAGCTGAAAATTAGTGATTCTTACATGGGATTATTTACAATGTAAGTATAGATATATAATTTGTTTTAAATAGTTAAAAATAAGTTTAATACCTATATGTTAAGTAGAAGAAAGATATTTTTTATACTGTGATTAAATAATTTTTTTCAGCCCATTATTTGTTAATGTCTTTTTTACAGATTTAACTCAGGCATAACTCCATAATTAAATCATGCCCTGATTCTTTACACTTGTGACAAATTTCAAAATTTCGAACTACTGTACACTGAGGTGCTTTATGCCTCATTTATTGACAAAATTGACAATGATTATTTTGCATTTTATTCAATCTACATGTACTAATAGAATGTCCCGTGTGACTACAAAATTTACAGATTAATCTAATTTTATCTTTAGCAAATCGACAATTATCTGAAAAATGATAATTTTCTTTACAGTATATACATGCTGTTAACTGACAACATAATGCTTCACGATCTCTTGCTTCACAAAATTGACACGTCATTATCTTTTGAGCAATATTCTCTCTAATAATATCCTTTCCGTAGATATTATGAATACTTTTAAATTCCGACTGTTTACGCTGCAATATTTCAGTTTCAATTGCAATAGCCCTATCAGCTAAATCATCAATTGAGTTTTCATTATTTAATTCATATCTAATTTCAGGTCTTAAGCCTTTTCGACAACTCATAGATGCATCACTATTTAATTGATTAGTAAAAGCTCTGTACGCTTCTCTAGATAGATCTTCCAATTCTTTTATCTCATTTATTTTATACAATAACTCTCTTATACGATTAATGTATGATAGCACACTTTCTCCTTCTGCTTGCATTATTTTACACAATTTTCCTTACAAATTATGAACATCTTTTTGAATTGAATATAATATTCTTACCGACTTTATTAAGAGGTTATGCCTGAGTTAAATTCGTCAAAAAATCTATCTTTTGTTATTGACTTTTTTCATAGGAAATTGTCTGTAGAATACGATGCTGAAGTCCCTTTTGCCCAAAAAAAATTGGGTAGAAAGCTACAGACCAGAAATTGAAGGCGTGCGAATAGCTTATTTTTAAAAAATCGTAATTTTCGCGTTTTTATTTGTCAGTGCTGTGTTACTGAACATGATTATTTTTCGAGCTTTTAATGCTTCTCATGCATAATATTTGTATGTAAAATACAATAAAAATATCTATTATGCAATTACAATTCGTTAAAAAATATTAATAAAATGAGAAAAATTATGCAATATTAAAAATTTGCAAATTGCTTATTTTCACATTTTCCTCTGTTTTGTTTATTTAAATTAATAATTTATTTTTAAAAAAGCATTTTATTATTTATTATGCTTTATAAAAAATTAATTAGATGCAAATATTCGTCAATGAATAAAATTATGCAAAAAACGAATTTTGAATTTGGCGTTTACCGACGGGGCCGCGCGATATTCTTTCGAAAAGGCTATTCATGTAGATACCTGTTTTACCGTATGATTGAGAATTCAAGAGCGCAAAAACACTTGCTTTGAATTTTCATATCTACTTTTATTCCGCATTGCTCAATATTATTAAATAATTTATTTTATAATATTGATAGCATTTGTGGTTAAAAAGTAGAGTAAGTGAGAGTGATTTGTGATCAAGATGAGTCCAGTCTCAAGACATAGAGCTCCAGGATCATCTGACAGAAAAAGAAGGTTTGGAAGAAGAAAGAGAAGACCCAAGATTTTTCATCAAAAACAGCAATGGGAAGTTTCGACAACAGCACCAGCACCAGCATCAGCATCAACAGCTATACAACAAGAACGAGCAACACCAATCACTTCAGCATCACCTACGCCTGATACAGTTCCTTCAACGTCCAGGGAATGGAGTTCAAGATCTGCTGCGCAAGCTTTACCAGGTACCTCAACATCAGTACAGCCAAAAATTCCTGTGTCTAGGTCTAGACAAAAATTAAAATAAATTTATGTAGAACCGAGTGGAATTCAGAATAGAATCTTTGACATTTCTTTGCTTCTGCCAGGATTACAGGAGTTTCTGGCTTGTAAAGCTTGTGGCGGATACATCAAATTTGATGAAGTTGATGTACGAGGTCTTGGTAGCAAGCTATCCATCACCTGTACATCTTGTAACGCAGTTGCCTTCATTGACTCCAGCAGAAATGTTGGAAAACAAAATAACGCTTATGAAGTGAACAAGCGTGCAGTTATAGCCATGAGAATTCTTGGTCATGGGCACACTGGTTTGAGCACTTTATGTGGAGTAATGGATTTTTCTACTCCAATCTCTCACAGTAATTTTGACAAAATTAATCAAGACTTGAAAGATGCAAGCTTGATTACAGCTAAAGAGTCGATGAAAGCAGCAATGCAGGAAGATTGCAGTACGGAAAATCAAGAAGATGATCGCCAAACTGTATCAGGCGATGGTAGTTGGAGGAAACGAGGACATTCATCCCTTCAAGGCGTTTCAACACTAATACTCTTGTCCGACAGAAGAGAACTACACTCAACACTTGAAGCACGTCGAGCCAAAAGAAAGAGAAGTCATCAGGATGACGACTTCAACAGAGCTGGTGCTTATTAAACAAACATACACACGTTACACACATAACACAAATACTTATACACCATACACAACCTCACTTGTAAACACACAACATAATTTACAACACAAACACTAAAAAACACTGAAACACATTCACAATTTTTTTCTTTTTTTTTCGCTTTTGTTTTCCTTTTTTTTTAATTTTTTTCATCAAACACTTTTCACACACACATCACACATGTCACAGCATCAGCTTTTTAGAAAACAGTCTAGCTGAAAAGTAGGTCAGAGAGCAAGCTAAACAGCTGATTGGAGCTGTCTGCTTGCTTTCTGCTTCCTTACTATATCAGCTCACTTGATGGACTATTTTTTCTAACCTTCAACTTGACACATAATGGTAGTGCAACTTTTCTGTTCATCACATGTAAGTATATAAACTTATTTTTTAACAATAAAAGCATTTTTATAACTTAATTATAAAAATGTTTCAAATTTAGAAAAATTACATTTTTTTATGATTTTTCATTTTATTTGATTTCAGATGACTGGACACGAATAAAGTTTTTGGACCGTCCTCAAAATTTACAAAGATGACTAGGATACGCTTATTATTCATTTAAATAAGGCCCAGGTATGAAGAAAAATTGTAAGTATATGTTTTATCATTTAATGTTCAAGAAAACTTTAAGTGCCTTTTTCTCAAGTTTTGAATTTTTATGATCTCAGGTCAGTTGCCGCAGGATTTTTCAGGAACCATAAGTACAATCAGGCTGAAATTTTTTGGAGAACTCCAGGAAAACCTTCTTCACTGCTTGAACAGAGCAGAATTTGGAAAGATAAGTTTAAAGTGAATGTTATGTATGTAAACATACGTAACATTCACTATAATTACTTATATTATAACTTATGCGTTACTAAATATTTACAATTTTTATTTTTCAGAAATCCCTTCCGTTGAAGCTGAGGAGAATCACATTTAGAAGATTTTCCATCCAGTTTGGTCTATATTCATCACCCGGATGCTGAGAATTCATGCGGTAAAGGGAAAAATTTGTTCAAATTTAATACTTCACACATGGAATTGTTTGTAAGGTAAGTATAGATATATAATTGTTTAAAAATATGTAAAATTACAATTAATATATATACTTTAAGTAGGAATAAGTATTTTTTAAATATTACTTATAAATAATTTTTTTTTGGTTAATAACCAATAATTTGTGTTTTGCAGGTTTAACTCAGGCATACCCCCTTAATTCCTCAATAGTTTTAATATTACTATTATTCAAAGCTTGTCCTACTTCTCGGCTTAATGTTTTTAATAAATTCCGTTGGTGTCATATTTCTACCATTATATTCCGGAATAAACGAGAATATATCGTTCAAACTATAATTTCCGTCATGTTTAAATCAATAAGTTGTATATTAGAAACTTTAGTTATATTTTACTCCGGCACAAGATTATGTTCCAACGTCTCCGATTTTTTTGAAGTGAAAGATTTTGTTTGTTAGCTAAAATTATATCAGCGTTAATTAGTTTTTCCGTTTTCTTTTGAAAACTCAAATTTTCTTCAACAAATTTTGGATTATTTTCATTAGTTTCAATATATTTATTAATGTTAAAATTTTCCCATAGCTCTATCAGTGAACTTTGATTAATTACAGTATTATCAGTATTTTCTATACTACTACTAACAACAGAGAGATTTGAATTGGTTGATTTATAACCCTCATCCAACGTATACTGAAAGACTTTAGGTGTACCTGTAATTAATCTTTGTTCTGTTTCAAAGCCCCCAATATCAGAATAATGTCTCTCTTTAATTGAAAAATCTATCAATTCGTTGTTTTGTAGAGTACGATTCTGTGTCGAAAATAAATTAAAATTTCCTTCTGTTGACTTGTATTACTGCTAATGACACCTGTATCTTGCTGTATATATACTTTTAAATTTGCTGAGTCTGTTGATTTTAATGTTGCATTTGGAGGAGATCTCACAGTCTTTTGACTTCGCTTAAAAATGCTATCTACTAACGGACCACTTAACTAAGACTTTAATTCAGGATTTGATTTTAATCGATTTCTAGTAATTATTGTTCTATCTGGATTTTTTTTATAATCATTATTTTTGCCACTCACTTGAATATTTTGGCATAATTAATATTTAAATTAATGTGTAGTAATAAATTAATGTACAGTAAAGAGAAGTTAATGCCTGAAAAACTCTCAAAATTCTCAACATATAATATCCACATATAATTTTCAACAAATAATTTTCAACAAAAAATATTAAATCTGAATTAAAGAAAAGAAAAGCTTTGAAATTTTAATCGAATAGCAATTTACTGTATATTACTTATATGTGGTGAAAATTCAGAGTGCTTATTCTAAAAGTCTATTTTCATTATATAAATTAAAGTCAAACTTTCAATAATAATGTAAATAATATTCTAGCAGGTTTATTGTGTACTTTTATTACTTTTCCCTTAGTAAAGGTTGATAAGAAATGTGATTATAATGCAATGATTAAAAACGTATTTCTAATTAGTTCAACAAATAATTATGTTAATATATGTGTCTTCTTTTACCTCGTAAATGAGTGAATCACAGACACTGAAAGAACATGATGCTTATAAATGAAACTGAATAACTTGAAATTTTCATCTATCTATATCAATATGAATGCGCAAACATCTTTGCTTGAAGGATCTGTTGGACAGACTACCATTTCTTTAGTGTTTCTTCTCTATACCTTCGATTTTACATAAATTTCAATTTTAATATAGCAAAAGAAAGTTATGATATCAATAAAGAAATTGGCAAGTTTTTGTTATAAGAAGCAATTGAGTTGATATAAATAAATAATTGTTTAAATCGGAGAAGGATTATAAATATATATGTATTCATCATTATAAACACTCGACCAAATTGTGACATGTGAAAAGGTGGATAGCCTGTGAAAAGATACTGTCGGTAGAATTGTCGGAATAACTGCGATTGCCGCCACGTCCTGCGCATTCCAGCTGACGTTTAATGACTGATCACTCTTACGCCGTATTTAGTGTGGGAGGTTAGGTCACCGTACTTCCGGTAAATAGACCGTTCCGTGACTGGTCACAAATATGCGCAAAGCATAGCACTAATTCGATATTATTCAAAGTTCAATAGTATCCGAGTGTACATATAGGAATGATGTTCTTACATGACATTATCACATGAAAAATGTGCCCATAATATATTACAGGATTGTTTCGCATTATGAAAACTTTTTCGATTATTTATGGAAGCAACGAGCGGATGTACAATCTACTCTACTTAGTAATTCAGTAAATTTCTATCCTTATTTCATGAAAAATCTATGTCCAAGACGATCATTTGCAATTAAATATAAGATTTAATTCATACAAAAAATCGATCCCACATTTAAAAAAAACAGTAACAAATTCTAGCATGTAGAACGCAATTTTTTTTATGGAAAAACTTGCCGTCCCGTCCTATCATAGATAATCGATGAACTACTAAATGTCAGTGTAATCAACAATCTCATAAAATTTTTAATATACTTATAATATGTGTTTATATATAATATTTATGTATAATATAATATTATGTTAAACTGTGAGAACGATAGCCTCAAATAAAAATTGTAGTTCTATTTTTTTTTATTAAGTATGGATATAAAACTAAAATATAAACATAAATGTTAATTTAATATTTTTTAGCTTGATTGATTTCCGAACTTTAATCATAGAAATTTATTTTATAACCTTTTTGTAATAAGTAATAATAATTATTTTTATTGAACATCTTGTAACCATTCGATAATAATAACATACTTTTGTGAAACATACATACAAATACAAATAACCAAAAATTGTGTTTACAATGATTACAAGATGAAGTTTGAATTCTTCAAAAATTGTTTAAGAATAGTAGTAAATACATATAGAAAGAAAAATCCGATACGAGATTTTCTAACCGTGTTTTGTTAACAACAAATTACTTTGGATAACCATGCACAATTTTAAGATAGTACCCATCGGTATCTATTATAGGACGGGACGGCAAGTTTTTCCATAAAAAAAATTGCGTTCTACATGCTAGAATTTGTTACTGTTTTTTTTAAATGTGGGATCGATTTTTTGTATGAATTAAATCTTATATTTAATTGCAAATGATCGTCTTGGACATAATAAATCGAAAAAGTTTTCATAATGCAAAACAATCCTGTAATATATTATGAGCACATTTTTCATGTGATAATGTCATGTAAGAAGATCATTCCTATATGTACACTCGGATACTATTGAACTTTGAATAATATCGAATTAGTGCTATGCTTTGCGCATGTTTGTGACCGGTCACGGAACGCTCTATTTACCGGAAGTACGGAGACCTAACCTCCCACACTAAATACGGCGTAAGAGTGATCAGTCATTAAACGTCAGCTGGAATGCACAGGACGTGGCGGCAATCGCAGTTATTCCGACAATTCTACCGACAGTATCTTTTCACAGGCTATCCACCTTTTCACATGTCACAATTTGGTCGAGTGTTTATAATGATGAATACATATATATTTATAATCCTTCTCCGATTTAAACAATTATTTATTTATATCAACTCAATTGCTTCTTATAACAAAAACTTGCCAATTTCTTTATTGATATCATAACTTTCTTTTGCTATATTAAAATTGAAATTTATGTAAAATCGAAGGTATAGAGAAGAAACACTAAAGAAATGGTAGTCTGTCCAACAGATCCTTCAAGCAAAGATGTTTGCGCATTCATATTGATATAGATAGATGAAAATTTCAAGTTATTCAGTTTCATGTATAAGCATCATGTTCTTTCAGTGTCTGTGATTCACTCATTTACGAGGTAAAAGAAGACACATATATTAACATAATTATTTGTTGAACTAATTAGAAATACCTTTTTAATCATTGCATTATAATCACATTTCTTATCAACCTTTACTAAGGGAAAAGTAATAAACCTACACAATAAACCTGCTAGAATATTATTTACATTATTATTGAAAGTTTGACTTTAATTTATATAATGAAAATAGACTTTTAGAATAAGCACTCTGAATTTTCACCACATAAGGGATATCGAGAGTTTAAAAATTAACTTTGATTAATATAATAAAATAACTGTATAGATAGAGAAAACACTTAGAATTTTTGTGACATTGAGATATCAAGAATTGCAAAATTAATCTTCAAGTTTTACATGAAGAAACAACCTTATACTTGCCAGCCTTTTACCTTGAAAAGGTTTTTTTTGGGGGGGGGGGGGAGATTTCACTACTTTTAAAAAGTATGTAATACCTAAATTACAAAGAACAGTTAACATCAACTGAATAAGTTATAAATTTAAAAATGAATGTGTATATGCTCACTGAAGATCGCCGCGGCAGTGGTACTAGTATTTGTCACTAGCGCCCTAGTTTTAAAAGTGTGTGCGCGTGCTCAGTCTGTGGCGTCGGTAAGTCGCTCTGTAGTCCTGGGGTTATCGACGTTACGTCTGCTATACCGTCAGTGTTTAACCTCTCGCGTGATTAACTTTGTCGCTGCTAAAGTATTTTAAAATTGTTGCTACGGGATCGAAACTCGTACTCAGGAGCAACTATGGATGGTCAGCTACTCTGAGGAGTGATTTCTTTTGGGACTTGTACACTGTGGTGATGGGAAACTTGTGCTTTCCCTTGGTCGATCATTGCTGTTTGGAATCAGATAAGTTATTTTTTTTTATTTAAATTATTGAGACTTTTTGTTGATTTAAAGCACCGGTGCTTTGTTAAAAGAATTTTGTCTTTTTGTTTTCAGGTCACTTGGTCAATGCTGCTTCGAAATTTGTGTATTACGTCTTAAGAAGATTTTGACGTCTCCCCTGGAATGGCATGCCAAAGCTAGTGCACAAGTTTTCGCTAAAGTTTTTTGTAGTGAGAAGTACAACAGTGTTGTAGAGTGTTTTAATAACTAGTGCTTTTGACTTTTTGTAGTTTTTAAATTATGTATATGTGTGAATAAGTGTAAATCACTATGGTGTTTTTCAATAATTATTGTGTGAATTTGTGGATCTCAAGTGTGATTTGTCGAGAACAAGCAAAAAATGGTATAGTTATTTTCACTTTTTTTCCTACACATAATAATTTAATAATAATTCACATGATAATATAATTCACATAATATAATGTTAAAGTGTTTTGTGTTGTTTGGCTCTGTTTCCCTGGATTTGAATGGACTTATTGGTGTATGTTTATGTCAGACCTATCTGATTGAGTTCGTCTTTTGGAGCAACGGCCGTCTCTTTCAGATTGCTCTTCGTGGGTTCGACTAAGTTTTGATGTGTAAATAGTGGGTCTCAATAATTGTGCACATTGAATTTAGTTTGTGTTTTGGCTTAATTATTTGTTTTATTGCCTATGGAATTGATAATGACTTTTGCCGACCAAGTTTTGTTTGTGCATGAATAGAGGAATACTTATGAACTCAGTGCTTCGTGCAAGTGCGTTGCTTTAATTTTTTTAAATTATAGTTTGAAAGTTTTATTTGTGGGTCCAATATGGGATATTAATAATGCTTTTGGGGTGCCTGTCTATTAAGTTAACTATTTGCTTGTTTTGTTATTTGACAGGCTCCTATGCTAAACTACTCTGTGGTACGTTAAACTATTTATATTGAGTTTGGGGTATGTGAAAAAGGCGTTGGAAGTGCAAACTGTGAATCTTTCAACGTCTTTTATCTTGGTACACTGTGTTGAATTACGTTCAATGTTTTCTATTATTATTTACACTCTGTATTATAGCTGACAACCTAATTTACTTTCATCGTTAAATATTTATTCATCACAGCCATAAAATTTATATATACTGAATTTACTGCTAAACCATAATATCAAAGAAAGTATAAAATATATATATAATATCAACTTCCATTTGGTCCCATTAAAAATGGAATAAATATCTGCAAAAAATACATGTTTACAAAGACCAGAGCTTATATATAATAACTACTGTATTAAGGTACTAAAAAATGTATGTAAAATATCCATAGATTTTAATCACTACTATAATAATGACTACATATAGAAATGAGAGCGAAGAATATAATTGAAATAAGTAAGCTACATTTTGAATATTTCGGTCTTCGCCTGATTTAAAATCTGTTATAGCTATAAAAGCTTGTTTTAACATGCTAAAACAATACAATTGAGTTTATCTAAGAACTTATAGTTTTTATTTTTATAGTTATGCACCTGACAATCCAGCAAGAATATTCTCTATTATATAAACTGAATAATCTCTAAAATCCAACAAAATAAAACACTTTCACTAGCTATTCATAAGAATACCTTTCGACGAAGAGCCTGAGAGTCTACCTCCCAGGAGACGATAGGAAAAGTTATGAACTATTCATATACACTTAAACAACTTAGAAACTTTCATGCATGAGCGATGCATATTCTTGACACTTCACTAGCTTCTCACAATAGAAAATAATTTTTTCCTTATATAAACTGAATATTCTCTGAACCAAGAAAATAAAACAATTTTACTATCTATTCATAAGAATTCTTTTTGACGTACAGCCTCAGAGTCTATCTCCCAGGAGACGATAGGAAAAGTTAACGTAAGCACTTTGAATTGAAGATTGAATATAATAATAAAAAACACTTCTGCTAGACAGGTATAAACTGAAGAAAATATACTTTTTTCACAATGCTGCAGATCTCAATATCAGACCATCTTCAATAAAAATTCTCTTGTCACAATTACTTCATTTATATATAAACTGACAGCTTCATAACCTCATAATCTGAAAAATAACAGAGAATATTTAAACAAAGAATCAGTTCACAAATTCTTTATTTATATTGAATATCTATAAAAAATAAAACTAAATACTTATCGAATTATATAAACTATTAGTTAATGATTGCTTCTGATTGCATAGAAAATCGACTTTGCTAAACACTTTTGCAACTTTTGCAACATACAATTGAAGGAGGCTGAATCCCTACCAGCAAAACCTGAAGAATTTAGCTGAATTCATAAATTTTATGACCAGGTCCAATGTAGAAGAGACACGCTCGGACCTGGCCAAGCAAAGAACACAAGAAGTGTTTCACGGAGAAGATGCTCCAGAAGGAGAGGATCCTCCACAAGGAGTGAACTATTTTCTCACAGAAATCTCTTTCCTTGCATAACCTAACAATTCTTCATCATCCCAATGGAACATCTGAAAAAATATTTAAAACATTTAAACAAAGAATCAGTTCACACAATCCTTATTTATATTGCATCTATAAAAACTGAATACTTATCTATAATTAGATCCTGTTAGTCATGGTTAAGATCAAGTTGTATTATCACTTATTATTTACGAAACTATATTCTTTAAAAAATACATAAAACTTATAACAAAGTTTTTTATTATAATATATAAAAATAAAACCGTTAATTATTAAAATATTCATGTTGCTGATATCAAGTAAAAATAAGTTTCGCAAAAGAAATACTGTTTTATATATAAATACCGTCTGCATAAAACATACTGCGTGTATAAGTACATAAATATATATATCTATACGCATGATGATCTATATACGTCACAGGAAGTACGTAAACGTATACACAGAGTCTACGTCACCGGAATCACATTAATTGTTCAGTTTTCTCTCGTGAAGAGAAATGAGGGGTCCGAATTTTCACTTCACAATAACTCTTGAAAAGAAGCAATTTCACAAAATATGACCCTGATGTGATTTTGTTAGTTTTTCCGCAAGCTTTCATTTAAGTGCTCATATGTGAGAAACAAAGCTGTCGATGTCAAGAAAACTGAACGACAAGATTCCAACAGGGCAAATTAGACGTATATAGGGTCTGGCTATAGCGCCCGACGGCGGCGTACGTACTGTTAGTACCTTATACTTGCCATCGAGGCGCTACCGCGCCCCTTGATAGGTTTAAAAACAAAACAAATCTACTTTTTTAAATGACCCAGTTATATAATGACCTACATATATTCAATTACTGTTCCGCAACAGTCTTTACATTTTACTAACGCTACGTCCCTGAGTGATCAGTCGCCGTCGTTTTGAAATATAATCCTATCTACTCCTATACTTATCAAATATGGCTTACACCTTGTTACATATGTATTATTATCAAGAACACTCGTAGCTAATCTAATCAGCCCTACTCAGTACCTTTTGATAGCACTTGTAAAACTAATTACTTTGAATCCTTCAAACCTCAATTACAATTCAGATTTTTCTTTTTTTTTTAATCAATAACTATTCCACTATATATGTAATTAAATTTTTCTCACCGTAAAATAAAAATTCAATTTAAACAACCAAAAAAATACACTTCAATAAAGATCACCCACGGTCGACGTTTGTATCAGAACCAAAATGTTATGTCCTGACTACTCAAAACAATGCCTATAGACAGGAATTATTATAACCCTTTTATGGCTACGAGCTAGAAATACCCGATTCTCACGAATTAAATTATAAAAGCATTAAAAATGATTAATCACTTACCTTTTTATGCGTAAATTTAGCAATTAGGCGTAGCAGAACGCTAATAATCCCCCAATAAGATATAAACTCTTGAGGACTTCCAAAATAATTTCGAACCCAGAAGATTATTACTGATTTTACTATATTTATTTAACGCTTACTGAAGTTCAAAAAATAGAAAATTTATAATTAACCACCAAGTATCACGACAAAATCAAACTCCGCCAATTTACGGACAGGCGAATACGGAGTCGATATAAAATTCTGACTGCCTAATTAAGAGCATTGCATCTATTTTAAGCACTAAACTTAGCTTACAAATTTACAACAGTATTAAATATTAATTATTAAACATTTCATAATCCTACATACAATATCGCGACCGTTCAAAAGTATAACGCTTAGTCTGCGTTTCGCATGTATGACAATCAGCGAAACTCATGCCATTGACATAATCAATGATGTAATTTGAATTTTGAAAGAATTGTTGTCTTTTCTAACTCGCCAAATTATCACTTTCCATCCATCAATTATATAGTTCAAAATCAAAACAGATAACGTCGTAATACGTTATAGGGTATACAGTTTTTCATTTCCGTTTACACTGTTATCGTTTATTTATAACTTCAATTTTTTGTAGCTACCGCTATCATGAAAAATACTATTTTTTAAACATAATTATTGACAGTTTCAAATTAAATAAATTAAATTAATTATTCGTTTAAATTTATGATGATTTATATTAATCCACTTAAATTTACAATATTTCTTTAAATACAATATTTTTAGTATAAACTTTGTTTATTTTTTTCTTAGTTTGAATTTTATTATTTTTTTGATAAACAATTTTAGATAATTAAAATTTGTTGCCCTTGATAATGCTGCATATAACTGTCAACAAGAAACTACTGAAGATAGTAAATATAATAATGTCACAAAAATTCTGAGAGTTTACACTATCTATACGGTTATTTCAATGTTTTAATCAAAGATAATTTTCGAACTCTCAATTTGGAACCCTTATGTGGTAAAAATTCAAATCTATCTATCTATGAAAATATTAAAGCGTACACATCATCTTCACGTTAAGGGTCTGTTGGTCAGACTACCATTTATTTAGTGTTACTTCTCCTATATCTTCGATTTTACATAAATTTCAATTTGAATTTTACCAAAAGAAAGTTATGATTTCAATAAATAAATTGGCAAGTTCTTTTATAAAAAGCAATCGATTTCAAAAAAATAAATAAGCGTTTAAAAGAGGGAGGATTATAAAAATATATGTATTTATATAAGCACTTGACCAAATTACAGTATGTGAAAAGGTACAGTCGGGTACAATTAAAACTTTGAATAATTACGACTGCTGCCACGTTCTGCGCATTCTAGCCGACGTTTGGTGACCGATCACGATGACGCCGTATTTACCGTGGGAGATTAGGCCACCATTCTTCCGATAAATTGGGCGTTGCGTGATGGGTCACAAATATGCGCAGAACATAGCGCCAATATGTTATTATTGAAAGTTTCAAATATATAGAATGAAAAATCGATTAAGGGGTCCCAAGGTAGTTTTTAATTTATCGTCTTATTATCCTATAATCGGTAGTATTCAAAACATTATATTAAAATCTGAGCACGATAGCCTCAAATAATAATAATTGGAATTCTATCTGTTAACTAACTAAAGATTTAAAACTAAATGAAAATAAAAATTACAAAGGTTAAATTTACTGATTTCTAAAAAAAACTTAATACTAGTGCGTTTCGCCCCAGACCACTCGTTGGGCTCATCAGTAAGATGACGAGTAGTCCTATCTTAGACGCAACATGTTATACCAGAATGGGTGTTACTTATGGAAAATAGTTGGAAATTAAGCTGATGGGACACAAAAATTGTGACCCATCTAGCGGAACAAAAAGGAACATTATAAAAAAGACTCTAAATATATTGATATCCACAAGTATCCATGCAGAGTAAGGAAATGGGGATATCCATTCTCATACTTACTCCCGACACTGACTTAGTGGAAAAAAATTATAAAAGGACTTTTAGTGACATAAGTCCGTTTGACTTTAAAGATAATGAATTTATCGCTCGACTATAATTCTATTAAATTAAGAATTTATCTGTCACTTCGAGCCAAAGAAAATAATTAATTTAATAGAATTATAGTCGAGCGATAAATTCATTATCTTTAAAGTCAAACGGACTTATGTCACTAAAAGTCCTTTTATAATTTTTTTCCACTAAGTCAGTGTCGGGAGTAAGTATGAGAATGGATATCCCCATTTCCTTACTCTGCATGGATACTATGGATAAATAAAAGAAAAAGTTTAAACCCTTATGCATTTATTTCAAATCGATTGCTGTTTATAAAAGAACTTGTCAATTTATTTATTGATATCATAACTTTCTTTTAGTAAAATTAAAATTGAAATTTATGTAAAATCGAAGGCATCGGAGAAGTAACACTAAAGAAATGGTAGTCTGGCCAATAGACCCTTAACGTGAAGATGTTTACGCGTTAATATTTTCATAGATAGATAGATTTCAATTTTTACCATATAAGGGTTCCCAATTGAGAGTTCGAAAATTATCTTTGATTAAAACAATGAAATAACTGTATAGATAGAGTAAACTCTTAGAATTTTTAGGACATAAAGGTTATAAATTTAATCTTCAATTCTTACATAGGAAGAAACGACCTTATACTTGCCAGCCTTATACCTTTCAAAGGTTTATTGGGAGGGGGGGGGCTGTTCGGGAAGATATCACTGCTGTTAAATGGTATATAATACCTAAATTACAAAGAATGATTAACATCAACTAAATAAGTTATAAATTCAGAAAATTAATGTACATATGCTTTTGTATTATTACAATAATAATTATTTTTTCAACTCCGTCTGTACAGCAAATTGTTATATTTGGATCATCATTATTTAAAAAAGAAATATCTAACGTGTAATATGAGTTTTAGGGATTTTTAACGCGACTTAAATAATATAGTTTATGATAAACTTGGAGATCCACGCGAAGGTTATACTCTAGCAAAAACCAACAGTAGACTAATATTTCATAGCTTCGTTATAGAGATCTCTATATCCCCATAACTTGGTGCCAAACCACTTTCGTACTATAACTATGTCTAACCTGAAGTACTAATCTACTGTTGGTTTCTGCTAGTTTATAACCTTCCCGTGGAACTCCAAGTTTATCACAAATTATATTATTTAAATTGCGTTAAAAACGCCTAAAACTCACACTACGCGTGTGCAATAACGTTTAATCTAGAACCTACAAAAAGTTTCAAGGGAAAAAATGCATTTACAAAAAAGATGGCATTAGGATCAAAATACTATCAATGGATTTCACTCTGTCAGATATGTATATCAAGGGGCGCGGTAGCACCACGATGGCAAGTATAAGGTACGTTCTGTACCCACGCCGCCGTCGGGCGCTAGCCAGACTCCTATATACTTCTCATAGGCCTTGTTGGCAACTAGGCGTATGATTTTCTCCACATTGACAGCTTTATCTCTGACATATAAGCACTCAAGTGAAAGCTTGCAGTATCAAAATCACATCAGGGTCATATTTTGTGAAATGACTTCTATTAAATGTTATTCTGAAGTAAAAGTTCTGGCTCATAAATTCACGTCAAAAAATTCTTCTCCCTGAGAAAATGTTTTCCGCCACACGTCATCGTGTGTGACGTCAGCGCTATAGATATATGCTTTTTTATAGATATGTGGTGCAGACGACGATTACAATATAACACAGTGCTAAAGTATAGATAATAGATAAGCAAGAAATTTTATCAAGGGGCGCGTTTGTTAATAATTATAAATCAGTGTTAAATATATTTAACCGAAATATATATTTTAAAAGTGTTAGTGTTAAATTTTTTTGTACACAATCGAAAAGCAATCATAAACTAATAGTTTATAATTAGATAAGTATTTGGTTTTATTTTGATTTATATAAATATACAATACAAATAAAGGATTTGTGAACTGATTCTTTGTTAAAATGTTCTCTTTTATTTTTCAGGTTTTATTAGATTGGAATGCATATACAACTATCAGGATACAAGGAAAGAATTTTCTTGTGATGACAAGCTTGTGAAGTGTAAAGTTTTAATGATTTTTCATGCAGGAAAGTTTCTATTTTTCCATGTGACAAGCTAGTGAAAGTGTTTCATTTTCATCTTTTAAGTATCGAAGAAAGTTTTTACAGAATTTGCAGTCGATGTTTTCCTATTTCTATTGGGAGGTTACGCAACTGTCAGGTTATATACGATTGGAATTCCTGTGACGAGCTGGTGAAGTGAAAAGTATTTTTATCAAAGGAAAATTTATTATTAAGTTTAGAATAATAACTGGTTCAGAGTAAGCGTGTTCTTATTTTGATTCAAAGATTATGCTACCTACGCCACAAGATTTGATCATTATTAAGGTAACGTGTTTGGTTCAATTAATCATAGGTATTAATTAATTTTGAATGCCTCATAACTTTAAAATGTTTATTCGTTAGACAAATGCCTGCTTAAAAAATGAAAAAAAGATTGCATTGGTAGTTTTAGTTTAACTGTCTATAATGAAATGGATAATTATAAGTATCAATATGAAAATCAAAACTATCAGTTTTTAGATACAGTTAATTGTACGTATTTTTTTAAAATGTTAAAACCAATTTGTATACCAAATTTCAGCCTTCTAGCTGTAATAGATTTTAAATGAGGCACAGACGATAATATTGAAAATGCTATCATAACTAGTGGATAGCTACTTATTTCACTTATATTCCTCGCACTCATTTAATATCTATCATAGTTAGAGAGCTGAAATTTGGTATCCAAATTTGTTTTAATATAGATGTAATTACTTTTCATATATAGATAATTTTCATATAGATATATTACTCTATCGATTTCATGGCTTTAGGATCTAAATTGTCAGGTGCATAACTCTAAAAATCAAAACTGTAAGTTCTTAGATACACTCAATTGGATGTATTATTTTAGCATGTTAAAACAAGCTTTTATACCAAATTTCAACCTTCTAGCTATAACAGATTTTAAATCAGGCGAAGACTTAAATATTCAAAAGGTAGCTATCTTAAGGGGATCAAGAACGTTTCAAAAATCTCGAAGCTATGTGTCGATAACTTAAAATTACAGTTTCCTCTGTAACTATTGTTCTTTTAAAGTTAGACGAATTTCGTAAACGTAATTGTACATAAAAAAAACAAAATTTATCTTCAAGCATGGATAAAAGTTTCAAAATATTAGTTTATTTTAATAATTAGCATAAACGAGTGGTGCCATCTTCAATCTTTCCTTAATTGAAGGTTTTTTTTGCATTCTCCTACTAGTCCGGGCTGATCAACGCACACCAACGGTAGCAATGCGTGGCAGGCCAACATGTGTTTACCACCTTCTGAGAATACAGCACAGCTTACTATGCAGTGGCTACCTACGCATGTCCCCGACGAAACGCGCGATGCTGAGAGTATGGGCAGAAAATACTAAGGTGAAAAAATGGGTAGTGTTTCCGAAAATTTTATGAGGGTAAAGGGCGATCTCGGAGGCTGAACGTGAACAATTCATAATAATTCAAAATTTGCAAAATAAATACTTTATGAACAGATATGTAATCTACAGAAAAGGCTTATTTCAGCAGAATTTGAATGATAAAAATCGAATGGTAACTACCTGAGATTATTAGACTAGTTTGATAATCTTCACTTACAGACTGTGAATTGATAACAGTGAAAATGCTCCGATTTTCGTGATTCAAGTTTTGTAACTATAAGTAATCATTACGCATGAACTGACGTAAGCCAAAAATTACCTTTGTTTAAAAATTGTTTATTTGAAAATTGAGAGTAGAATTTTTTTCTAATGCTGTCTTATATGGGTACCCGTACAGAGAGGACTAAGCCTTTTATGACACCAGTGGCAGACCCTTGGCTAGAGCGTTCTAATGAGGGTCACACCTGGTCTCACCTAAGGGCACAACCTCTACAAATAAAATTTTTCCTTAAAATTTTTCAATGTTTCAATATTATGAATTTTTGTATAAAATATTATTCGTTTTTAAAATTTACTAATAATAACAAAATTTGAATCATAAAAATCGGATGATTTCATATTAATTAATTTAGGCCAAGCGCCCTAGCTTTTTTGTGGACTTAAAAGTAGCTCGGCAACGGATACCGCAATTATATAGAGAAAGGGAAGCCCGTATACTTTTGGACACGAAATCTGTGCGGGAACGTTGTTTATTATTAATAATAAAATGCAAAAATGCATTTTTTTTAGTTTTTTGCTTTTAACTCGTAAAATAAGAGATTAACGTAAAAAAGTAAAGAGAGAAAAGTTGTAGCTGATTAAATTGCGAAGAAATTCATATATTAAACGTCTCTATCCGATGAATGGACATGGAGGAAACCTCGAAAAACCGTGAAAAACACCGCAAAATCGACGTTTTTTTAAAATTGGAAACTCAGCCATTTTTACATTTTTAAGGCTCAAATTTAGAATGAAGGAAGGGCTTTATACCTAGTTTCATGTCGCCAAAAAATGGAGCTCTGCGCCAATTACTTTTTGCATAATTGCAAATTGAATTTTTTATGTACGATTTTAGTGCACTTTTGTGTGCGCGAGCACGAGAAATTGGGGAGTCCTACTGGAATTTGGAATACAGCGTTGAAAATTTTATGATTTGAACAACGAAGTGTATATTTTGGATTTGCGAAAAAAAGGTTTTGAATCGATGAAAAATGAACTGAAACGTGAGCGAAAACGGCCGAGCGCGTGGCAGTGGTGGCAGAGAAAGTGTATATAGATATACAAGCGCGCTACGACGCCGCGCGCTCGGCCGTTTTCGCTCACGTTTCAGTTCGTTTTTCATCTGTTCAAAACCCTTTTTTCGCAAATCTAAAAAAATACATTTTCTTGTTCAAATCACTCCAGTTTTTGGGAACATGAAAGTAGGTATAAAGCCTTTCCTTCATTTCAAATTTTAGCCTTAAAAGTTAAAAAATGGCTGAGTTTTCAATTTTTAAAAAATCGTCGATTTTGCGGTGTTTTCCACGGTTTTCCGAGGTTTCCTCCATGTCCATTCATCGGATAGAGATGCTCAATATATGAATTTTTTCGCCATTTCATCAGCTACAACTTTTCTCTCTTTACTTTTTTACGTTAATCTCTTATTTTACGAGTTAAAAGCAAAAAACTAAAAAAAAATGCTTTTTTGCATCTTATTATTAATAATAAACAACGTTCCTGCACAGATTTCGTGTCCAAAAGTATATGGGCTTCCCTTTCTCTATATAATCGCGGTATCCGTTGCCGGGCTACTTTTATGTCCACAAAAAAGCTAGGGCGCTTGGCCTAAATTAATTAATGTGAAATCATCCGATTTTTATGATTCAAGTTTTGTTATTATTAGTACATTTTAAAAACGAATAATATTTTATACAAAAATTCATAATATTGAAAAATTGAAAAACAAAACTTTGTTAGTGTAATCATGAAAATCTGAGCACTCACTTTATCAAGTAATTACCAGTCGATTTTTGTGATTCAAATTCGGGTAGCGTTTTCTAGTTTTATAAATCGTTTACATCTATTAAATTTTTTTGTTAGCCAACTTATTTATTCAAATTCGAATTTAATTTCAACGATCTAAATGAACCGTCATAAAAGGGACACTGCGGCCTGCGACCCCGGCCTACCCACAGGTCAAGTAGTATAAACTGCCGCGCGGTCTAAGCGTTTGGTACCAGGTGGTGAACACGTGTATCAAGTTGCCGCTACCTTTTACTAAGAGCGTAGTACAGCTTGCAGCGAGTGGCTATGTACACTTATCCCCGGTGAAATGCACGATGCTGAAAGTGTGGGTAGAAAAAATTTGGCATGAAAATCTATGGTGAAAAAATTCTTGCTCGGGCCGGTCGCGCGTGCTGTTGGAGCTGCATTACCGATCTTCCGGGAAGACTTGAGAAATGAAATTCTGCGCCTCCTGTTGCCTGTCAAAGAAATAACATTTTTCCTCTTTCTTACCCTCTTCTTACCCCTCCGAAAGGTAAAAGCGGAAGAGTTTGTTTGCTACACGAAGATTCGGTTTTATTCTTTCATGACGCTCGAAAACTTAATATTTTTGTGACTATTATATACATTATATAAATTAGTTTACGGGTAAACTCAGTTTTTATGCGTTCTTTTCGTCAAATAACTTTTATAATGCATTTTCTCGGATGCATGGTACGAATGCAGCGCTTTTTATCGCCTAGCGGAGAAAAGTTGAACTTATTTTTTAATATTTTTTCAAAATTTTTTAAATATTGCAGTCATGCCGTAAATTTTACGTCTTTATGAATTATTTCCCAAATTTTCACAGCGATCGTAACAATAGCCTCGGAGTGGTTTCGAATATACGAAATCACTGGTTTTTGAACGTTCTTGATCCCCTTAAGGGGTTATGCCTGAGTTAAACCTGTAAAAAAGACATTAATAAGTAATAGGCTGAAAAAAATTATTTATTTATAGTATAAAAAAATCTTTCTCCTACTTAAAATGTAGGTATTAAACATATATTCATCTATTTTTAAAAAATGATATATCTATACTTACATTGTAAACAATTACATGTATGAATCACTAATTTTCAGCACTTTTTTCCCTTTGCCGCAGGATATCTCAGCATCCAGATAATGAATTGACACCAGACAGGATGGAAAATCTTCTGAATATGTTTCTTGACTGCTTGAGTGGAAGACTTTCCTAGAAAATATAAATTTTAAATATTTTGTAACTCATAAGATGATGAAATCAGTAATTATAGTGAATATTACATATATTCATATATGCAACATTGACTTTTACCTTGTATTAATCAATTCTGCTCCGTTGAGGCAATGAAGAAGCGTATTCAGAAGATTTTCCATCCTGTCTCGTGTCAATTCATCATCTGGATGCTGAGATATCCTGCGGCAAAGGACCTAAAATCATAAAAATGTCAAGACTGAGAAAAATGCATTTAAAGTTTATCGAGACACTTACGTATATTTAACTGGTAGTACTTACATGAACTACTTGGAATATTTTTCTTATATATTGGTATAAGATACCTATATATTAAGGTATGTATGAAGACCCGGGTGCTGTACATGTAGATATACCAGTATCGAAAGCTGAAAATGAAATGTAAGTTTTTAATACGCATTCACAGTCAGCATGTTCTGGATGAATATATATTTTGTCATTGCTTACCCATTACTTTATAGGATCATTAGTAATTACAGTAGACTTTAAGACCATCTAACACACAGGCATCTTCTCGTGCACATGATATTTATAGCCAATATACCCGAAACAATTAATACACTCACAAACAACAGATTCTTCACAAATAATATGTTGTTTATAGTACAAAACATTTATCTACAGTTGAACACTAGTGAGGCTCAGAAGTTATCACAACAGCACAACATTCAGCTTGCACTAAACTACAGACAGCAGACGAAACAGCTGATGTCTGAATGTAAATTCGACTAGGTCGGTAAAACAGTGATTTCCTGTTCCATATGTTGTAAGGTGCCATGTTTTTAGGCGGTAATTTAAATTTGCACGTATGTTTTTTTACCCCATTATAAGTTTGATTAAAAATTACAAGACTAAATTTAAATTCTAAATTTATTTTATTTTGAACATTCAAAATTAAAAAAAATCAACGATTTCATAAAAATTAGCTATTACACTATATAATGATTTAGTAAATAATTTGTGCTTTTTTTAAATAAAATTGCGTTTTCAAAAAGAATTTGTGAACACATTGAATGTTAATTTTTCTATAAAAACGCAATTTTTTTGGATAATCAAAAGCACTCTATAAAACAAATATGAATAATACGTAATTTTGAAAAATTGTGTTTTTTTGGTATTTTGCCTATAAATTTGTAACGGAATTCTTTCGGGCAAAAAGGACTAAGGCAGCTCATTCTACAGTAAATTTGCCTTAAAAAAATCAAATAAAAAAATTTTGGATTTTTTAAAATTTTAACTTAGGTATAACCCCTTAACTAGTGGATGATTACTTATTTCAATTATATTCTTCGCACTCATTTAATATCTATCACAGCTAGAGGGCTTAAATTTGGCACACAAGTTTGTTTTAACATATTAAAACAATACATGCAATTAACTTTATCTAAGAACTTATAGTTCTGATTTTCATATTGTTACCTACCTGAAAATTTAGACACTAAAGGCATGAAGTCAACAGTGTAAGTATTTATATGAAAGTCAAAATTATAAGTTCGTAGACAAGGTTAATTGCATGTATTTCATGCAATTTATAATAAATAGCTGGGACATTTATCACGTTTAAACCAGCAATATTTATTATGATTACGTATTAATAAATTATTTATAAAAAATGCTGGAAGAACTCAATTGACAAGAACAGTAAATGTATCCATTTAGTAATGGATCACTAAATATATGAACTTTAACAACTTTTATCGAGTGTAATCAAATTTCATGTTTAAAAAGTGTTTCTGTTATAAAATTTATTATGGTTACGTATTATAAAATTACAAAATTAAAAATTAAAAAATATAACAACCGCAAATGTTCCTACTACCTGTAAGACTATGTTTAATAATTATAAAGATTAGGCACTTAAAATAATCAGATTAAAGCTTTCAAAATTTTAAATCTCCAAGTTCATCCAAACAATAGACATGAAAGTTGTTACAGAATTCCTTTGAGTAATTTACTAACTGAAAAATTAGTTCTTTTCAATTGTAAGAAAGAAAGAAGTACAATCAGCTTTCAAAATATGAATTAGCGTGACTTTTTTTCAAAGGAAGTATACCTTTTGCTATCTAGAAGGTAAAAAGAGTATATGTGTTATCAAGCCCATTTGTCGTAAAGATACCATGATGAATTTTAAATTGTTCCCATTAACCAGTTTTAAAATATCAACATTTAAAAGTATTAAAATTAGAATATTCAAAACTAATCAATGGTGTGAACTTAAAATTTTTCATAGTATCCTTTTAAAAGATGGGCTTAACAACTTATATGTTCTTTTTCCTTTTAGATAGCAGAAGGTATACTTCCCTTGAAAGAAAGTATCGCTAATCCACATTCTGGAAGCTGGTTGTCCATTGTGCTCTCTGGAAATTGAAAAGAACTAAATTTTCAGTAAGTAAATTGGTCACAAAGATTCCATGACAACTTTCAGGTTTATCCATTGGACGAGCTTTAAGTTTTTAAATTTTGTAAGCTCTAATCTTTGATTATTTCAAAAGTCATCCAATGAATATATACAATTTCATAAACTTATTCTGTGTTTAAATTAACTTTTATTTTTCAGATTTTTATGTTTAAGTAATTCATTTGTATTGTAACAGCTAATTATTCTATCATAATCATCGGACAATTTTTTCTTGTATACACGATTTCATGGGGCAACGTATATATTAAGATAGTAGATGATCAATGATTTTAATTAAAAAATATATGACCTAAAGCATAATATTCCCAGTAATAATATTACCCATACAATTACATAAATAGATTTGACTTATAACGAAAAGCTAACTTTTTATACTACATTTCAGATGTATTTGTGCACTTTTTTTACTCTTAATTAGAAGATACGTGTCTCAGCAATTTTATTATTTAACACCATAAACCCTTTCAAACTACTAAATAATTTCATATCTTTTTTTTATTTAATTAAAATCCTGTAATATTTTAATTTAATTTATTGTTTGCATGCATTACCTTGTGTTATAGATTAATCAACGTCTAACATTTTTTAAATTCTTTTCCATCAGGAAAAGAATATATGTAGTTGATTTATCAGTAATGCATTATATATTACACATCTTATTTTATCTACTCAGCGGATGAAACCCCTTTCACACATTAAAAATAATAATTATAGTGGTAAACAAGGCTACCACAGTAAACTCTGTTGATCATACGTTGCTTTTTCATCCTAAGTACGACGAATCACCTGTAAGAGAGAAGGAATAAATTATTTTAAAACAAAGAATTATGTTCTTTTATTTTAAATTTAATTTAATTAAAGATAATTGAAGTATACGTATCTGATATAGTGAGATCCATTGACAGTATATTTATATCCTTATCAATCTTTTTTGTAAATGAATTTTTGCACTTGAAACTTTTTGCAGGTTCTAGATTAAATACTATTGCACATGCGTAGTACGAGTTTTATCGGCTTTTTAGCGCGTTTTAAATAATATAATTTATCTTAAACTTGGAGTACCCACGCGAAGGTTATTAGCTAGCAGAAATCATCAGTTGACCAATATTTCAAGTTAGACATAATTATAGCACCAAAGTGGGTTGGCACCAGTTGTCTCGAAAGTAACCCCCATAACCGCGCGAAAATTTGAATGTGTAATTTCAGATGAAATAAAGTGCTTAAAAATAAAAGTAAATTTAATTATTATTATAAATATTCTGTGATGTCTCGCCCGTACAGTTTACTAAATAGTTTTATTTCAGCTCTACAGGCGATAGTATTTAAATATACAATGCAAATAATGGATTTGTGAACTGATTCTTTGTTAAAATGTTCTCTTTTATTTTTCAGGTTTAACTGGAAGGCATACAACTATCAGATTATAAACAATTTTCTTGGTATGTGAGAAGTTAGTGAAAGTGTTGTGTTCTTTGTTATGTTATATGCGTAAAGATCTTTGCGCTAAGGGTCTATTGGACAGACTGCCATTTCCTTTGTGTCAATTCTCTATAAAATACCCATTTTATAAATTTCAGTTTGAATTTTAACAAAAGAAATTTGTGATATCAATAAATAAATTGGCAAGTTTCTTTATAAAAAGCAATAGTTTTGAAAAAAATAAATGAGTGTTTAAACGGGGGAAGAAATATCAATATATATGTATATAAATATATAAATCGGGTATTTTGAATGCATCCCTATAATAAACTACCCTTCGCTAGCGCATTCAAAATTCCACTTTTGGCATTCAATATTCCATATTTAAAAATAACCCTATACTACCCCTACTTTCGGCGCATTCAAAATACCCGATTTATGTATTTATACATGTATATATATGACTGCAATGTACACTACAAGGTAATATTCGTAAATGCGTTAATTATTATTTTTATTTCAGCAAACACAAAACATGTTACAGGAAATAATACATATAATACAAAAATATAAGTTTATTCATGTTATCATTTTCATAAAAAATGATGTTCTTAAATAATTTTATGACATGATAAAGGTGCTAACAATAGGTGCTAATATCATGTGTTTGTCCGAATTTATAATGTAATATAACAAGATTGTTTCGCTTCATGAAAAATCAGAATTATAAAATTAATTAAATTTTATTATTTCCTTTTTCTCTTGTCACTTGTGGAAGCACCAAGCGGATGTACACTATACTCTAGTTCTCACAGGAATTCCTTCCCTTTATAATATGACATTTGCGTAACTTCCCAATAGAATTTCTGTAAAAACATTCTTCCATACTCAAGCGATGAAAATACAATACGCACACTTTAAACCACTTGACTTCTAAATTTAATAATCATAAATTATAAATCTTGAATATTAAAACTGCAAATCTTACGTAAACTTATTTCACTTCACTATAAGCTTGTCACAGGAAATTTCGTTGAATTTTTTTATCTGCCCTGAACGTTGTGTAACCTCCAAATGGAAAAAATATCTGAATTAAATATAATATTTAAACAAAGAAAGAGTTCACCAAAAATTTATTTATAGTGTACTTATATCAAAATAAAAGTAAATACTTATCTAATTAAATCCTGTTATTCGTGTTTATGTTATAATTATAGTTATATGAACATACAATGTCAACTTATCGACTCAATTATTTGATACTATTTTAAAAATAATATTTAGGTTAAATTAAACTGCTTTTTATAATTGAAAAGAAACTTATAAATTTTAATCTATCTTGAGCACTGTGTTATCTTATATTGTACAATATAAATTTATATAAGCCAGCCATCATCTGCACATCATAAACTATATGAAAGTATACCTATATATAGAGAGCTGTCGTCACACGATGACGTATCCGCGGAGAATAATTTTCCTGGTCTGAACAAAATTGTGTTGAAGAATTTGGGATCCTGAACTTTCACTTCACAATCATTTTTGATAGAAGCAATTTTACAAAATATGACCTTTATGTTCTTTTGATAGTTTTATCCTAAATCGCGTCCTCGGTACTATAAGGAGCCGCCGACTCTCCTACGGGTATCTCGTTCGGGTTCTATCGAATGGCAGAGAGAAGGCGTCCTCTCTCCTGCAAGGCAGATGGTGAAGACGAACACAACCTGGAGCTCCTCCGTGGACGAGTTGGACTACCTCGGGCACCAACGGTGGCCTCGCAAATGGTGTACCTAACGCACGAGGTACTCACCAACACTGTCAAATCGATTCTAATCTATTCGGCGCGCAGGCCTTATCCCGTTCTTCCCCCGCGCGTCCCTCGCCTTAGTACAGCAACGAAGCCTGCTGCTACGTTCACGTCGTGCGAAATAACGAGCGGGCGTTGTGCGAATAGTGCGATCTAACATCTCGTTACATCCCCCTTCCAGACGCTGCGTAGCTTACGAAGCAGCTCTATACATACGTTGCACGACTTTACAACAAATCTAAATACCATGAATCAATGAACAATTAATCGTAGATTAATTACAATACACGCCGATGAGTACGAGTTTTACGTGATGACACGCTTACCACATCTTCCAGTTTACTTTTCTTCGAACCTTTCGAACGCTCCGGTCCACGCTTGACCTTGCAGGCATCAATTACAATTTTAATGAAATTATTTACGTTCAACATATCGAATGTCGACGCCTCACCTAAACTACCGTGTTGCTGACCGTTAGCACTCGACGAAATATTTTCTTTACGGAATCGCTCTCGTTCACACTCGCATCAGACGGGTCGCTCATCGTCAAGATTCCTGTCCTCATACAATTTCTTGAGTTTCAATTTTTCTCGCTCGAAATTTGGAAAGGCACGAACATCTTTCTATCATTGATACTCAACGGTGATGTAATCTTCTTCTCATCACCTACCTGATCTTCTTGATTATCAAAACCAACTCTCGAGGTGCGGGATTCAGATATTCTTGAAGAACACAAAGTTCCTTCTTACGATGCAATTTGCAGAAAATCCGGGACTAACGCTACTCAGACTTCATCAAATCATCCCCTCGGATAGTAATTTAATTTATAACCAATATCAGATGTTCAGCTACAATTGCTTACGAGTTGCATCTCATCGAGTTAATCAGTCTGCAAACCGCCATCAGGCGTACACCATACATACGCACCTCCGTACCACCCTCAGCCGAATACGGTCGAGCGAGCCAACCGTACGATTAAGACGTTGATTCGTGAATTCTTAGACGGTCATTACAAAAACTGGGATGAACACATTGCTGAGTTCATCTTCAGTATAAACATCGCGGTCCAGGAGTCTCTACAGACGTCGCCAGCCATGTTGAATTTCAGCCGTCAGCCAAATCCACCGCTAACGTTGCTTCGTCAAGAAGAAATTACAGCAACGTCTGAAGAAGCGAAACTAGCTGTCGAAGACTGGAAGAGAAGAAAGGAAGATTTAGAAGTTTTGCAAGAGTCAGCGAATGAACACGCTAAAGCAGCGCAGCAACGACAAGCTAAGTACTTCAACGCTCGTCACAGAGACGTGAAATACTCAGTTGACGAACTTGTATGAAAGAAGAATAGAATGCTGTCATCCGTAGCTGAGGGTGTCGCAGCGAAACTCGTTCCGCCTTATATCGGTCCCTTCAAAATCAACCGCATTAATTACCGCGGTAAAGTACTGGGTCCAACAGATGTGGGAGATCTCAAGGCCTTCCAAGAGAGAACGTCCCTCGATTCCCCTGCGGATCAAGAAGATGCCCCAACCACTTCTGGAGAGGAAAATGATGCGAAAGAAGATCTACGATCAGATAATAAAAAAGACGCGCCGATGAACAGTAGTAATCCGCGTGATAGCGATAGTCTGCCGGCAGACATAATACCGACGCGAACCGCGAGCGTAGGCGGGAGCAAGGCCAAGCGAGGTCGACCGAAAGGCTCGAGAAATAAAACTCGTACGATACCTGTAGATCTTTCTCCTCGGAGAACGCGAGCACAAAAGGCGGCAGCGTAGGGTATCGGCAGACATGCATGTTTTTCTTGTCTCCTGTCTTCCTATCTTTTTTATGTATTTCTTTCTCCTATTCCCCATGCTAACCCATTGTGTTGTCTATCCTTTCCACAGACAAACGTCGTAGACTATGAAGAGAGTAAGGAGTCTAGGATCCCTAGAGGACAAGTTCCATCGCCAGCTGAGTACGGCCAAAACAACGATAGAGGCCACTCCAAAGCCCGAGACTACATCACCGGCCGAATCACAAGAGGACCTCGACCTCGACGAACCTATCGTTTTTATAGAGCCAACCATCAAACCAAAGGTGGAGCCAACTGTAGAAGCGTTGGTCAAGCAGACGGTCCTAGCATGGCAGGACATGACGCCGGCCGAAACAGAAGTGCGAAAGAAGCAGTTGATGGACAAGCTCAAAGCTATTGAGGATGATGGAGAAGATGGCAGTCGCCCGTAACAATGCCGCACAAATACGTGACCAGCTGATTATAGCCATGCAGGAAATGATCGATATCGGGACGGAAATTCTTCAGCGATTCAGCCAACGCAATGACCTGCCCAAGAACAACAGGATGGCCGAAACCCTGACGCTCCTGCAGAGCACTCGCAAGGCGACGACCGCACGAGCGGACGTTAATAATCGCCCGACGCCGGCTACTCCAGTAGCTCTGAGCAAATGTTCGGCCGAACGAACGACCGCTAGTCCGGACTCGACTAACATCAGACGTTCAAGTGTGGTGCCATTAGCCTTAGTGGTGCCACTAGTCTCGACAGGCTCCATCCCCAAGGCTCCTCGACACTCGTCAATCCTGGAAGAGGAGTTCAAGCGAGCCAAGGAGCAAAAGCACCTGGCGAAATTGCAGCAAGCACATACGATCGGACAATGGTTTAAGGAGCCCGGTCTACGATGCCCAATCTGCGGAGAACGCGGAATAGTAAAGATAAAGAACTGCACTAACTTCCCAGTGTATGGTACGGTCCTATCATACTGCACCAGAAATAGGAAGTGAGGGGTGATCCTAGCCCTCGGTCGATAAGGGAGGGGGGTGTTATAACGGTTGCATAATACATGCACGTTATCGCCTCTCCGGGCGTATGCAATATACCATGTACTAATACATATTTATGTTTCAGCAACCACTAGCGGACACTAGTATACGAGAGAGACAGAGAGAGCGAGAGAGCGCCTAATAGTAGGCCGATATTAAGAGAGAGAGCGCGCGTTCCTTAGTAAGCTACGTTACCGGCACATCAATCACGCGCTGTAAAAATATGACAATGCCGTGTCAAGGACCGGAGCGTCGTTCCGTATCGCGCGCGGCATAGTATTCAGTATTGCGGTAGCGCCCGGCTTACGCACACGTTCCCCGCGTCCGTGCTGTATTCACGCTTGTACTCGTGCACCGACCGAACCCCGTGCGACAACCGACAGACGCCACCTTCGTCCGATCGAAGAAGGAGCGAGCCTGGATGACTGCAGCGATCCAGAGCAATTCTACGACCCCCGACACCGACGTCCGATTGTAAGTACTAATTCTTTCTCACTTTCGGTAATCAAACGATCAAGCCCCATCTCTCTCTCTCTCTCTCTCTCTCTCTCTCTCTCTCTCTCTCTCTCTCTCTCTCTCTCTCTCGCAGTGTGCGGTGGAGCATATTCGCTCGTTCGTACGAGCGCTGTACTTACTATTTATGACAATATATTTTTCATTTAGTTCTCGTATTTCACGCGTATTCTATCTTTGGTAACCCCGTTCCCTGCCGCCTTCGTTCCGTGTATACGCACGGACACCACGAACCGGCCGAGCCGTGTTAATCACGTGGAAACTACGACGAGATAATAAACGTGACTGTACGAGTCACGGTTGTACACGACCGATTGCTACGGGAACAGTAATCGTGCCGTTACAGCACGTAGTGTTAAAGATATGTTAAAAGACATCTCACAAACGTGACTAATAGGCTAGAATTAGATAAGTATTTAGGTTAACTTTTTTATAAATCGTACATAATATTACATAAATTTAAATTTAAATTTTACCAAAAGAAAGTTATGATATCAATAAATAAATTAGCAACTTCTTTTAAAAAAAGCAATCGATTTGAAATAAATAAATAAGCGTTTAAAAGGGGGATGATTATAAATATATATGTATTTATATAAACACTTGACCAAATTGCAGTATGTAAATAGGTACAGTCGGGTACAATTAAAACCTTGAATAATTGCGACTGCTGCCACGTTCTGCGCATTCTAGTTGACGTTTGGAGACCGATCACGATGACGCCGTATTTACCATGGGAGATTAGGCAACCATTCTTCTGGTAAATTGGGTGTTGCGTGATGGGTCACAAACATGCGCAGAACATAGCCCCAATATGTTATTATCCAAAGAGATGTAAATTCTGTTATAGCGTAAGATGTTATAGTGTAGACGTAAATTATTATATATGAGATTTAAATTCTGTTGATTTATATTCGTTTAAAAAAAAACAGGAACAAATTCAATCATGTAGAACGCAATTTTTTTACGGAGAAACTTGCCGTCCCGTCCTATCATAGATAACGATGGATACCATCTTCAAATTATGCAAGGTTAACCAAAGTAACTTGTTAATAAAACACCGTTAGAAAATCTCTTCATCGATTTTTCATTCTATATGTATTTATTACTGTCCTTAACCAATTTTTGAAGAATTCAATCTTAATCTTGCAATCATTCTAGGCTCAATTTTTGGTTATTTGTATGTATGTTTTACAAAACTCTGTTATTATTATCGGAAAATTACAGGAAGTTGATTAAAACTAATTGTAACTATTATTGTAACTATTATTACATATTAAAAAAAATGTTATAAAATAAATTTCTATGACTCAAGTTGGAAAATATATCAAGCTTAAAAATTTTAAATTAATGTTTATGTAGTTTACAGTCTTTAGTTTTAAATCTTTACTTATTTAAAACATGGAATTCCAATTATTATTATTTGAGGACATCGTTCTCACCTTTTAATATAATGTTTTGAGTAGTACCGATTATAGGATAATGAGACGATGAATTAACTATATTAAAACTTATTAAAATTGCTTCTATCGCTCGACTGGTTGTGTATGGAGAAATGAACAGATGCATCTCTTCGAGCCAAAGTTTCTTTTATTCTGCCGACGTTTCGACCGATTGTCGGTCCTCTTCAGGGCTGTATAAATTTTTACAATAATAAAATTCAAAATATCAATTTTTACAATATTAAATAACAATTTTTACACTTGAAGTTAACACCTTAAATAATTAAAACTTCTAAATATAAAATTACTACGTAAACATGACGACTATGCAGCCGTCGTTCCTAATGAAACAAATTTATTCTAATGAAACAAATTATTAATAATACAATTTACAAATTGAAAAGCCTCTCTTACGTGTGGCAACGACCCGAAATGTTTTTTGCAGAGTACCCGGTGCCGCTTGATGGTAGTGCGACACCGGAGGAGATCAGACAACGACTGGCTTCCCCGAAATTCCCCGAAAAATGGAATCCCCGGTAAGTTTCCCCGATATACGAAGACTCACAGTCCGAACAATCTATTTTATAAACAACATGTCTTGTACCGCCAATAGTCGTGGTATCCTTCCCTAACTTAATAAACTTATTGAACTTATCTGTAATTGTATTAACCAGAGTTTTTTCATTTCTTTTTAATACTGATTTTAATTTACAATTGAAACTTTCATAGAACGGGAATACCTCAAATCTATTTTTTAAATCACAATTATTAGGAATGAAGACCGGATTGTCCGAATCTTTGCCCTCCTCTCTTTCTTTCAAGAGGCCAAGATTTCGAACAATACGTCTTTTACAAAAGTTATTTATAAATGCAGAAGGATAATCGTTCGCTATAAGAGTTTCTTTTGCATGTTCTATATTCTGCAGATGAAAACGCGGACGATTGCCACCTTTTGACTTTGAGGATGGTGAGTGTAAAAGTTTATATATCTGCAAAAAGCCGTATCTTTTTGGTACCAATTAGTGACAATATTACCGTCACAATCATGAAATATAGAAATATCCAGAAAACTAATGTTATTATCCGATTCAACTTCATAAGTAAACTGTAAGTCATTCTTGTAATCGTTAAAGGTTTTTAATACAAACTCCAATCTTTCTGAACAATCAAGAGGCAATCATCAACGTATCTACAGAATAGTGGCACGCTCGCCTTTACAATGTTTAAACAATGTGTTTCAAGATCTTCTAGCACAATGTTCATTTCGGGGGCCTCGATGGGTTTTTGTTCGAGTCCTATATTTGCGAACATTGTGCTAGAAGATCTTGAAATACATTGTTTAAACATTGCAAAGGCAAACCTGCCACTATTCTGTAGATACGTTGATGACTGCCTTTTGATTATGAGAGAGAGAGATTGGAATTTGTATTAAAAACCTTTAACGATTACAATAATGACTTACAGTTTACTTATGAAGTTGAATCAGATAATAACATTAATTTTCTGGATATTTCTATATTTCATGATTGTGACGGTAATATTGTCACTAATTGGTACCAAAAATATACGGCTTCTTGCGGATATATAAACTTTTACTCTCACCATCTTCAAAGTCAAAAGGTGGCAATCGTATATAATCTTTTAGATAGAGCGATTTTACTGTCAGATCCACGTTTTCATCTGCAGAATATAGAACATGCAAAAGAAACTCTTATAGCGAACGATTATCCTTCTGCATTTATAAATAACTTTTGTAAAAGACGTATTGTTCGAAATCTTGGCCTCTTGAAAGAAAGAGAGGAGGGCAAAGATTCGGACAATCCGGTCTTCATTCCTAATAATTGTGATTTAAAAAATAGATTTGAGGTATTCCCGTTCTATGAAAGTTTCAATTGTAAATTAAAATCAGTATTAAAAAGAAATGAAAAAACTCTGGTTAATAGAATTACAGATAAGTTCAATAAGTTTATTAAGTTAGGGAAGGATAGAGGAGGGTCCTCCTGATGGTGTGTAGGGGGACGGGACCGGGCGCGGACGCGATCACGGGGGCTGGCTCTGTAGCAGCAACCAAAATTGCGTTCGCGCAGATCAACTTACACCACTGCAAAAGTGCCACGGCGGTTCTAGCCAGGCACATGGCAGAGGTGGACACAGGTATCTGCCTAATCCAAGAACCTTGGATTCACGGGGGCAGGATAGCAGGTCTAAATGGCTGTGGAACCCGGATCAGTGGTACAATGAACTCGGTGAGGGCGTGTATCATTGTGAAGGGACTACAGGTAGAAACGGTGCCGAAGCAATGCACAAGGGATCTGGCCACGGCTAGAGTAAAGTATATGGATGAGGGGGGGATCAGGAGAGACCTACTCGTGGCAGCAGCGTATTTCCCCTACGAGGGGGAATGCCCGCCGATGGTAGTAGAGAATTTGATAAGGGAGTGTGAGAGGAACGGAACCGAGCTGGTAATGGGGTGCGACGCGAATGCGCACCACACGGCTTGGGGAAGTTCCGATATCAACACGAGGGGGGAAAGGCTGCTAGGGTTTCTGGCGTCCACGAATTTGGATGTGATGAATGTAGGCAACAAGCCGACGTTTGAGAACTCGATAAGAGAGGAGGTTATTGACATCACTCTGGCATCGAGATCTCTGTGGGCAAGAATAGAGGGTTGGAGGGTTTCGGATAAGGTCACATTGTCGGATCACAATCAAATCGTGTTCCACATTGGCGGTAAAAGCACATTGGCAATCTATGGGAGAAATCCCAGGAAGACCAACTGGCAAGGATACAGGGAGAGCCTAGCAGCAAGAATAGGTGCCTTCCCGAGATCTTATGGGTCGGTGGAGGACATCGAGCACTGCTGCGAGGTTCTCACAGAGATTATCATGAGCTCGTACGAGGAAAACTGCGAGCTCAGGAGGAAGGCTAAACCCAAGGGAGCCCCCTGGTGGAATAAGTCGCTGGGGAAGCTGCGTAAGGGCGTAACAAGGCTCCGCAATAGGTCTAAACGAACTAGGGCGGAGGCGGATATGCAGAGGTTTAGGGAAGCGCGCAGGAACTATAAGAGGGCCATTGAGGAAGCCAGGACTATGGGGTGGAGGAGGGCCTGCAGCGGGTGGACGGAACTTAGGGATACGGCCAGACTGTGCAGGGTTCTCCAACACCCCAAGGGTAACCTGGCTGACACAATAAGAGTAGTAGGAGCGGACTGGGCGGGGGGTGCGGAAGAAGCTCTTTCTGAGCTACTTAGGAAGCACTTCCCGGACCACCGGGAATGGGAGAGGGAGGAAAGTATTGGACATAGGCCAAGGGGATGTGACTGGCGTATTGCCAGGAAGATCACCTGTAGGGAAAGGATAAAGTGGGCCCTAGACTCTTTCGAGCCCTACAAGGCGGCAGGACTGGACGGAGTCTTCCCAGCTCTTCTACAGCAGGGGGAGACAATGATCGGGACTGCCTTGGAGAAGTTATTCAGGGCCTGTCTGGCTTTTGGGTACACGCCCAAGAAATGGAGGAGGGCGAAGATGGTGTTCATCCCTAAACCGGGGAAGGTGCAGCACTCAGCCGCAGGTGACTATAGACCAATTAGCCTGACAACGTTTCTGTTGAAAGCGCTGGAAAGGCTGGTAGATAGGTATATCAAGGAAGAAAGCCTGGTGACGACACCCCTACATAGTGGGCAGCACGCGTACCAGGCGGGGAAATCGGTAGACACGGCACTAGTTGAGGCCGTCTATCGAATAGAGAAGGGTATGGAAACTAAGGGTTTTGTGCTAGCGGCCTTCCTGGATGTGGAAGGGGCATTCAACCACACAACCAGAGAAGCCATAGCGGAGGGATTGGAAAGGCACGGCGTCCCCCGGACGGTGCATAACTGGATCTGGGGCATGCTGAGTAGTAGGGTCATTGAAGCGCATTGGGGCGCGAGCAGCAGGAGGTGCAGGGTGGGGAAAGGCTGCCCTCAAGGGGGAGTGCTCTCTCCCACCCTGTGGTGCCTGGTGGTGAACGGGTTGTTAAGGAAGTTGGACGATGCGGGCATATATGCACAAGCGTATGCTGACGACATCTTGATCTTGGTTAGGGGTGACGACGTGGACGTGGTGGCGGGAGTCATGCAGTACGCGTTGAGCCTCGTGGAGGAGTGGTGTGAAACGGTAAGGTTAAGTGTGAACCCCAGGAAGGTGGAAGTCATGCTGTGTACAACGAGGTACAAGGCCAAGGCGGTAGAGGGGCTTGTCTTGAATGGCAGTCCACTGAAACTGTCAAAGGAGGTCAAATACCTGGGCGTCACGATTGACTCGAAACTCAACTGGGGCAAGCACATAAGGAGCAAATGTAGTAAGGCGGTGAGTACCTTCTGGCTTTGCAGGAGGGCAATAGGAACACACTGGGGACTAGGACCGACACAGGTAAGATGGATCTACGAATCCATCATAAAACCTAGGCTGGCGCACGGGGCCATAGTATGGGCGCACAAATGCGAACAAAAGGGGCATGTGGAGGAGTTTGATCGGATCCAAGGGCTGGTGATGAGAGGAATGGCGGGCTCTATGAGGACAACCCCGAGGGTCGCCCTGGAGCTTCTGCTGGGACTCCCACCGCTGGGCAAGGATATCAGGGCCAGGGCCTTCAAGACATGGGCCAGGCTCGCTGGGACCAGGTCTTGTGACAGGTTCAGGGACGAGGAGATAATGGCAAGGGCCACGGAGGGTGAGAAGTGGGAGGAATTTGATAGGATGGGGGGGAGATTACTCTTCGCCAAATCATATAAGGTCCATTTACCGCAGAGAACGGAATGGGCAGGGGGCACACACGAACTACTTAAGGTGGGTGAGGTGTGGTTCACGGACGGGTCAAAGACGGATCAGGGAGTTGGAGCGGGAGCGTGGAAGAAAGGTGGCACCGAGGAATTGGTTTGCAGCCTAGATTCATACGCGACCGTATTCCAAGCGGAAATTAGGGCCATTAGGGAATGTGCCGATTGGATTGGACAGTAAATGATGAAAGTACAGGAGGAAAGGCATAATGGGCTTGACCTAAGTGCCAGAACCGGCACGTCCCCGGGCAGGGTCCGCCGGTATCACCTCCGGGAACTTACTGATACTGATAGGGAAGGATACCACGACTATTGGCGGTACAAGACATGTTGTTTATAAAATAGATTGTTCTGACTGTGAGTCTTCGTATATCGGGGAGACTTACCGTCCGTTAAAAGCCAGAGAGTCGGAACATAAACGTTATATAGATAAGAGAGATATCACCTCCCCCTAGCAGTCCATGCAATGGAAACGGGGCATACGTTTGATTTTCAAAATATTAAGATTGTTGATAGAGAGCCATCTACTTTCCGTAGACGCTTCTCAGAGATGCTACATATTCAATTTTTCGATGACACGCTAAATAAGGCGGAGGATACGTGTCGCCTCAAAAATAGTTACAAGAATGTTATATCTAATCTAAAACTAAGTCCACGCAATTGCAATAGATAGTATTTTAATTGATTGTTTTTAGTTAACAGGGTTATAGGTAGGAGATGCGGGGAGCATTGGAACAGAGGAAGTGCCACACCACCCCGTGATCTCATGTGTATAGCTAACATGAATATATATAGTGATTGGCTGGCGAGACGGAGCGGCACATCCCAGTAGGAGGCCGAAGAGTCCGAGTTGCTCGGCAACGCTCCGGCCATACTGTATAGGCATCAATACGGTTATGGAAGGGGCGTTTGAACGCGCGGCGTGGACTCTTGGACTTACTGCCTGGCATAACATTAGTGCCACTTCTTTGTTTTCGTATGTGAGCCTAGTATGCCGTGCTATTGCGTTGGGGTCTTCGTTACTCTGTTTAAATTTATTATATATGTATGCGTATAGTCCTGAGGGGTATATAAGCGATTATAAATTTCGGGGAAGCCAGTCGTTGTCTGATCTCCTCCGGTGTCGCACTATTATCGAGCGGCACCGGGTACTCAGCAAAAAAAATTTCGGGTCAGTGCCACACGTAAGAGAGGCTTTTCAATTTGTAAATTGCATTATTAATAATTTGTTTCATTAGCATAAATTTGTTTCATTAGGAACGACAGCTACATGGTCGTCATGTTAACGTAGTAATTTTATATTTAGAAGTTTTAATTATTTAAGGTGAATTGTTAACTTCAAGTGTAAAAATTGTTATTTAATATTGCAAAAACTGATATTTTGAATTTTATTATTGTAAAAATTTATACAGCCCTGAAGAGGACCGACAATGGATCGAAACGTCGGCAGAATAAAAGAAACTTTGGCTCGAAGAGATGCATCTATTCATTTCTCCATATATTAAAAGTTTTTGATATTGTTAATTACACTGACATTTAGTAGTTCATTGATTATCTATGATACGACGAGAAGGCAAGTTTCGTACTATAACTATGTCTAACCTGAAGTACTAATCTACTGTTGGTTTCTGCTAGGTTATAAACTCCCCGTTGAACTCAAAGTTTATCACAAATTGTATTATTTAAATTGCGTTAAAAACCCCTAAAACTTATACTACGCGTGTGCAATAACGTTTAATCTTGAACCTACAAAAAGTTTCAAGTGAAAAAATGTATTTACAGATAAGATGGCATTAGGTTCAAAATACTATCAATGGATTTCACTCTGTCAGTTACGCATATTTTAATTATCTTTAATTAAATTAACTTTATGATAATAGAACATGATTCTTTGTTTTAAAACAAATTATTCTTTCTCTGTTACAGGTGATCCGATGAACTTGTCGTAAAAAATAAATTTATAAACAGCAGACTTTACTGAATCAGCATTATTTATCACTGTAAGAAATATACAGAAAAATAAAAATAAAATCCAAAACTTGTGTATATTATTTCATCGAACTTAAACGATGAAAATACAACATTTTCACAAGCTTGTCACGTCTCAAGAAAATTCTTTTCTTGTATAGCCTGATAGCTGTATGTCTTCGTAAGTTCTCGTTACCTTATACAAAACAAATCATGCTTTTCCCTTGGGAAAAGTCTCGTTACATCTGGAAACTTAGTGTACTTGCTCTCTCAAAATTGCAAAACTTCTAATCCACATGTCTTCTTAACTTATATAATAATTATAAATCTTGAAAAAACATTTTTCACATCACTAGCTTCTCACAGGAATTCCTTTGCTTGATAATATAACAGTTGCGTAACTTCCCAATAGAAGTTCTGTATAAACTTTCTTCGATACTTAAGCCATGAAAGTACAATACGCACACTTTAAACAACTTGACTTCTAAATTTAATAATCATAAATTATAAATAAACTTATTTCACTTCACTATAAGCTTGTCTCAGGAAAATTCGTTGAATTTTATCATCTACCCTGAACGTTATGAAATGGATACATATATTATTTTTGTCATTTGAGTTCTTCCGTCATTTCTTATAAATGATTTATTAATCAAAGTCTATTTAAGCTTTCTTCAATCAAGTTTGATAATACATTACCATTAATAATAAGCAATGCATTGTTGATACGTAAGTGATAAATATTGATAGTGAGGTCGATAGAAAGTATTGTCTTGACTAAAATACTACACGAATTTCACTTCGTCACAAGAACGTTATTTTTGCTGGTATAAACTTGATAGATATCAAGGGGCGCGGTAGCGCCACAATGGCAAGTATAAGGTACTTACTACACACGCCACCGTCGGGCGCTAGCCAGACTACCTTATATACTTCTCATAGGCATTGTTGGAAACTGATCGTACGGTTTTCTTCACACTGACAGCTTCTTTGCTTACATATGAGCACTTAAATGAAAGCTTGCGACGAAAGTAATAAAATCACATCAGGGTCACGTTTTGTGAAATTGCTACAATCGGAAGATTTTCTAAAGAGAAAGTTCGGGCACCTGCATTTTTCCAGCGGGAGAAGAATTGTTCAACGGATATCCGGTGACGTAGCATCTACGTCATTCTGGGCTATATAGGTATACTTAAGTGTACGTTATTTTTCTGCAGACGATATAGATATAATTTAGTGTACGTTGTTTTTCCGCAGACGACAGACGATGTTTTCATACACAGTGTTATATTTTTTAAATCAACGTGAATTTTATTTTGCTTTTCTTGTAAATATATATGTATATATAAATATATTGCTAAATAGAGTTAAATAATGATAACATAAATACAGATTTTAAAACAGTGCCAAAAATATTTAATACTTTTGTGTCTTTACAATGTTATGAATTACGAGAACACAATCAGATAAGTATATGGTTTTATATTATATTTAAATATATCATCCATATATATAGATTTTATGAACTTATTCTTTGTTTAAGGGGTTATGCCTGAGTTGAACCTGTAAAAAAGACATTAATAAGTAATAGGCTGGAAAAAATTATTTATTAATAGTATAAAAAAAATCTTTCTCCTACTTCAAATGTAGGTATTAAACATATTTTTAACTATTTTAAAAAAATTATATATCTATACTTACATGTATATGATATGTACATATACCTAACAATAATAACATAAACACGACTAACAGGATTCAATTACATAAGTATTTACTATTATTTCGACATAAATCAGTACAACATAAATAAATTTTTTGTGAACTGATTCTTTGTTTAATTACTTTTGTTTATTTCAGATATTTTTTTCCATTTCGAAGTTACACAATGTTCAGGGTAGATAAAAAAATTTAACGAATTTTCCTGTGACAAGCTTATAGTGAAGTGAAAGAAGTTTACGTAAGTTTTGCAGTTTTTATATTCAAGATTTATGATTTATGATTACTAAATTTAGAAGTCAAGTGGTTTAAAGTGTGCGTATTGTATTTTCATTGCTTAAGTATCGAAGAAAGTTTTTACAGAACTTCTATTGGGAGGTTACACAACTGTCATATTATAAAGGGAAGGAATTCCTGTGAGAAGCTAGTGATGTGAAAAATTTTTTTTCAAGATTTATATTTATTATATAAGTTAAATAGATATCTGGTTTAGAAGTTTTTGACAATTTCGAGAGAACGAGTACACTAAGTTTCCAGATGTAACGAAACTTTCCCCAAGGGAAAAGCATGTTTTGTTTTGTATAAGGTAACGAGAACTTACGAAGGCATACAACTATCAGGTTATACAAGGAAAGAATTTTCTTGTGAAGTGACAAGCTAGTGAAAGTGTTGTATTTTCATCGTTTAAGTATCGTTGACAGTTTTTACAGAATTTGCAGTCGATGCTCTGCTATTTCTATTGGGTGGCTACGCAACTGTCATGTTATAAAGGGAAGGAATTCCTGTGAGAAACTAGTGATCTGCAAAATGTTTTTTCAAGATTTATAATTATTATATAATTTCAGAAGACAAGTGGTTTAGAAGTTTTTCATCATGTTTTGTGTTGTACAAGGTAACAAGAACTTATAAATTGTCAAGCCAGTCGCTCAAAGGGATAGGATAAGAATTTTTAACTTGATAGGGCCCAGTAAAAATTGAATTTTTTAATTTTGAAATTTTTAATCTACGATTATTTCCATAGTTCTCAACTGTACCATCTGAAAAGTTTTTATACTATCCCGTTAAGCTGTGGGCTTAACAACTACTTGCATGGTCTATTTCCTCTTTAGAAATCAGAACATGTATTTCCATTGAGAAAAGAGACCCTCAACCCATATTCTGGTGTAACGTCTTATGACGTTATTTATTTTGAAACAAGAAACAGTCATTTCAAAATTCAAATGACAGCATTGATTATGTCAATGCATGAGTTTCGTTAATTGTCACACTTTCAAAAGTAAGAGCTCAGCTGACGCTAAGCTTGCGAAACGCAGACTAAGCGTTATACTTTTGAAAGATCGCGTTATTGCATTTAAAATTACAAAATGTTTAATAATTAATATTCAATAATGTTGTAAATTTGTAAATTAAGTTTAGTGCTTAAAAGAGACGCAATGCCCTCAATTAGGTAGTCAAGATTTTGTATCGACTCCGTCCACGCCGGTCCGAAAATTGGCGGAGTTTTGATTATTTAAAATTCATTGTTGTTATTTATTACGGTTTACATACTCTTAATTTGTGTACTATTCTTAAGTTTTGTTAGAAAATAAATATAGTAAATAATAGTATACTTTTATTGTGAATAATTTAGTTAAATCCTAAAAACCTGTACGTTGAAATCTGAAGGAAATTGTTTAAATCATTGGGTTGTTTTGAAGATAACGATCTTACAAAAACATTAACTGGATCTTCAACAATTCCTCTTGAATAACGAAGGACTATCCAACGTCATAAGTTCAAACAAGGTAAGTTCTGATTTTGTTCTCATAGGAAATACATTTGTTTGAGAGAGTTAGGTACTTATAATCGCTAGATTTTTATCCCTACAAATAATCCTGACTATAGGCATTAAATTGAAGTAGTCAGGGCCTAACAATTTGGTTCCGATACCGGGAATCGAACTCGAGCCTCCTGGGTGAGAGCCAGGTATCCAGGTACCCTCAGTGTATTTATGTTATTTGTTGTTATTTTTAATTGTATTTTAAGTGTACAGTGGGAAAATTTAACTACATATATAGTAGAATAATTATTGATTTAGAAATATCTGAATTTTAATTGAATTTTGAGAGATTCGAAATATTAAGTTTTGTTTTGTAGTGGTATCAGAAGTTACTGAGTAGGCTGATTAGATTAGTTATAAGCGTTCTTGATAATAATACATAGGTAACAGGGTGTAAGACATATTTGATAAGTATATGAGTAGATAGGATTACATTTCAAAACAGCGGCGACTGACCGCGCGGGAATGCTGCGTTAGCAAAATACAAAGACTGTCGCGAACAGTAATTAGATATATAGGTCAGTGTATAACTGGGTCTTTTAAAGGAGTAAAATTGTTTTGTAACTTACTATTTGATTTTTTGTTTGTTGTTTTGCTTTTTAACTCAGATGTAAGTTGGAAAATTATATGTTGAGAATTTAGATTTTTGAAGCATTTATACAGCGCATTAATTTAAATATTAATTATGCCAAATTATTCAAATGAGTGGTAAAAATAATGAATTTAAAAAAAAATCCAGAAAGAACAATAATTACTAGGAATCGTTTAAAATCAAATCCGGAATTAAAGTCTTCGTTAAGGAGTCCGTTATCAGGTAACATTTTTAAGAAAAGTCAAAAAACTGTGAGATCTCCTCCAAATACAGCAGTAAAATCAACCGATTCAGCAAATTTGAAAATATCTATACAGCAAAATACGAGCGTTATAAGCAGTAATACAAATCAACAAAATGAAATTTTAAATTCAACACAGAATCGTACTTTACAGAACAACGAATTGATAGATTTTTCAATTGAAGAAAGTCATTATTCTGATATTGGGGGTTTTGAAGCAGAACAGAGTTTAATTACAGGTACATCTAAAGATCTTCAATATACATTGGATGAAGGTTATAAATCAACAAATTCGAATTTATCCGTTGCTAGTAGTAGTTTAGAAAATACTAATCATACTATAATTAATCAAAGTTCGCTGATAGTTCAATGGGAAAATTTTAATATTGATAAATTCATTAATACCATTGAAAATAAGCAAAAATCTTTAGAAAAAGAAAAGTTAAGTTTGCAAGAAGAAGTAATATTAGTTCATAAAGCAGATACTAGTTTATCAAATTTTGCTTTGACTAATTTGGAAAATTCGAATTCTACTCGTTTGTTAGAATCAAATACAATTATTAATGATAATTCTAGTATAAAGTCGTTTAATTTAAACATGACGGGTAATAGGAATGATCAACAAATGGCGGGAAGACCGATAAATTGCAGTTTGAATGAAATAATCTATTTGATTCCTGAATATAATGGCAAAAATATGTCACCAGTTGAATTTATTAGGAAAATAAAAAATTTGAAAAATCTCGTGTCTAATGTTAATGATGAATGTATTACAAATATAATTAAAATGAGATTGAGTGGTGAAGTAGGTCAAGCATTGAATCATAATAATATCAAATCTATTGATCAATTGTTAAAATCTGTAAGAATTTTATATCCAATACAAAATGATATACATGAGTTATATGCAAAATTATGTAAAATAATGCAAGCAGATGGAGAAGGTGTTTTATCTTATGTCAATCGTATAAGAGAATTATTGTATAAAATAAATGAAATAAAAGAATTAGAAGAACTTACTAATGATGAAAAACAACGTTTTAAAACTCAATTGAATAATGATGCGGCAATTAGTTGTAGGAAAGGTTTAAGGCCTGAAATTAGATATGAGTTAGCGAATGAAATTACGATTGATGATTTAGCAATAAGAGCTATTGCTATAGAAGCTGAAATTAATCAACGCAAACATTCAGATTTCAGAAGTATAAATAATATGTATGGGAATGATATAGTTGAAGAAAAAAGTATTTTAAAAATAATGACTTGTCAATTCTGTTAAGCTCGGGATCATGAAGCATTATTTTGTCGTTTAACAGCTTGCATATATTGTAAAGAAAATGATCATTTTTCGGATAATTGTCGATTTGCTAAAGATAAGATTAGATTAATCTGTAAATTTTGTAGTCATACGGGACATTCTATTAGTACATGTAGATTAAATAATATGCAAAATAATCATTGTCAATTTTGTCAGGAAATGGGGCATAAAGCACTTCAATATTTAATAGTTCGAAATTTTGAAATTTGTCATAAATGTAAAGAACCAGGTCATGATCCAATTAAATGTGTAAATTTGTCAGTGGATGGTAATTGTGCAATTTGCAATAATGTTGGACATGCTCCACAGAATTGTCCGGAACAGTTTTGTTCTAGGTATCAAAAAAGGAGGCATCCTACAAAGTTCTGAAAACTAGGTGAAAATAGATTTAGATTTTGTACTATTTGCGAAGCTATGGATCATGTTGCTACCGATTGTGAAGTAGCAAAAATATTAGTTACAGAAAGTAAAGCTAAGCAACAATATAAATGTCAATGGTGTGATGGATCTGGCCATACTGTTAAATTTTGTTGGAAATTAAAAGGATTATTACAAAATAATAATTATGATTCTAAGAAAAATAATTATTAACAAAATTTTCAACCACAAGATAGAAATAATTTTACTAATAACGCTATTAAAAAAGTTTGTGAATATTGTAATGGTTCTAAGCATGAAGTAAAAAGTTGTCGAAAATTGCAGGCTTTGACATCTGATGTAGAAGAAAATTGTGCGTTTTGTTCACAGAAGGGGCATAGTATTAGTAATTGTGATAAGATTAAAATTTTAGAACATAAAAAGGGAATCGTATGTGCAGAATGTAAAGGGTGGGTCATACTATTGAAAATTGTTTTAGAAAACAGGGAAACTTAAAATCTCTTCCGGGAAGGAACGCGTAAGAAGAGATTTAGAAAATAAGTCGTTCCAAATTGAGGTAAATAAAGAGAAAATTTTTGAAATAAATAAATTTTTAGTGACGAATGATAAAGGTAATTTAAGTAATGTTGATATTCTAGCTAATAGTTATGTTCTAAAGTTAGAAAATTTATTACAATATATTGAAGTACAGGATGTAAATTCTAAGGCTATTTTTAAGTTATTAATAGATAGTGGTGCTCAATTAAACATTATTAAGAATAACACATTATTATCTAGGGAAATAGATACTGATAATAAAATCCTAATATCAGCAATTACTGATAATGCTTTGAGAACTTTAGCTGTGATTAAATTTCCAATTAATAAAAAATTCTCTATTCCATTTGATGGAATTTTAGGAATTAAAGCTTTATTACAACAAAATTTAAGATTGGATAAGGGTTATTTGGATATTAACGGGCAAACATTTCAACTAAAATCAATTATTAATAAATATCATATTAATACACATATAATTCCTAAACAGGAAGTTAAAGAAGCTATTACTACAATAATTTTTGAAGAGTGTGAAGTTTCTGAATTAATTCCTGATTTTGAAATGCATTGTGAAAATGCAAAAGTAACTTTAGTTGTAAATAAAAATGTGGAAAGTTCTATTATTACAAATTTTGATGTAAGAAATGATAGTGAAAATATTTCTATTTTTAAAATTTGTCAGAAAATTAATTTACATGAAGATATGAAGTATATATTAAATACAGTTAGTGAAATAAATAATAACTTAGAAATGAATGATTTTGAAATTGAGAATTTTAGTATTATAGAAAGCAAGAAAAATGCGCGTGATAAAAGCAATTTGATTGATTATTTGAATAAATCCAAAATGAATATTGAAAGTTTTATTGGCAATATAAACACTTGTTTAAAGAAAGTTGGAATTGATTCAGATGAAGAATTGATTGTGCGACGTAGCAATAAATATTGCTGCGTCGTGATTATTTAACGCAGCCAGCTGACTCACTCTTGGCGAATTGACAGCTCCTGGAGCGGAGCCAGCGCTCGGTGGCGCTCGCAGGAGTTGCCTCTGACCGACTGCGTGCGGAGCGCAGGATGTGAGCTCTCGAGTCCCACCTGCGCAGCGCGTCGGTGCTCGGGAGGGGGCATGGCAGGAAGCGAGCCGGCGGCCGCGCGCACGCGGTTACATGCATGCGGCGATGTGTAGAGGGGAGAGCGCGAGTGTGAGCGTGAGCGAGAGAGGGAGAGAGAGTCGGCGCGCGCGGGAGAGAGACATTTGGCGAGAGTGGGAATCGAGTGAGTGCGAACTTGAGAGAGAGAGAGAGAGAGAGAGAGAGAGAGAGAGAGAGAGAGAGATGAATATAGTGGCGCGAAGTTGACGGCGTTTGGAGCGCTCAGAGTTGACTTGATGTTGACTTGCGGACGTCATTGAGATGTATAGAGGAATATACGGGCTAGGAATCTTCGAGGACTCGATATATGTAGCCCTATGGTTTACTCGAGGATGATTGCGGTTTTTTGAATGTTGTGCGCCTGGCTAGTTATCCGTAGAGGGAGCTACCTCACGGCTATTCTTATGGATTGATTGATAAAGATCAATAAAGGGGGCGCATAATTTGCATATCGATATATGCTATAGAGGCCGAAGATTGATTAATCGGCCAATGGGAAAATTAGAGATAGAAAAAGAGGGCGCTTGGGAAATTCATAGATAGATAATGGATTGGTGGTAGTGTTTAAATAGGCCAATTGCGGATTTTGGAGGTTTTTAGGACCAATTGGGAAATTCGGTAGCAAGATTGACGCTTCCGTGAAGAAGGAGGCCGGGTGGGGAAAACGCGGCATCCTTCTTCGAGCGAAGCGTCGGCCGGGGCACTCTGTCGGCGGGCGCCTTGAGTGGCAGCCCGCACTCTGACTCTGTTCCTGGATTCCAGGCTGATTAGTTTGTTTTCTCTTCGGTGCTTAACCAGTTGAATATCATCCCGAACCTCGTGCAAATTTCTCGACGCCATCTTTCTGTCTTGGAGGATTTTGGTTCCCGAATCTCTTGAAGTTCAATTTGGATTAAAGTTGGAGGCTTGGTGGCATTGATTGGGTTTTATTCTTTTATTGGTGAAAATAGTGGTAAGATATTAATATAAATATTTACACGTATTTTCTTCTGGTGGTTTGTAGTTGAGGAACATTAGGTAGTGGCAATTTTTCCCCTTTCACAGATTCGATAGATAATTTCGGGTTTTCAGTTGGAAATTGGCCGTCGTCCTTTTTGTTGAACCGTAAATATAGAGTCACCGTAGAGGAATTTCGCGGCCCTTTTCTTTTTCCAGCAACTCCAGCACCGGTTACCGTGGATTTAGTTATTCGGCCGCTGGCCCATGTTTTACTTAGAATCATAACTGACATGTTTGCCTTCATGAATTTGTATACAGGGGATTTATAATATATTTGAGTTTATGTGTTAATTTTAATTTTCTCGGTTTTATTATTTATCTCATTAGCCTTATTGCTACCGAAATTTCCCTGCGTGTACCCGTTTTCCGTTTTTCAGGACTCTGGACTCCGAGAGTGAGAAGCAGCCGTTAAATAAATTATTTTTGTACACTAACTGGAATCCTCGAGCGGGCGAGGCAAATTCCACGTTACAATTGAATATGATTATCCCACGGTTTATAAAATACTTGAAGATTCTGTTGAATTAGATTCTAATGAGAAATTGTGTAAATTGGAAAATACAATAAATTTTTTAACGTTTGATATTGAGGATATGCCGGAAAATTATATGGGAAATTTTAATGCTGAATTACCTAAAAAAGAAGAAACTTTGCATTGTGGATCTATTTCTTTAAATACAGAAAATGAAATTGATAGGTTAAGCAATGAAAATTGTAATGAAAGACAACAATTACTGAAAAACACTGTCGATTTAAGTCATTTGTCTAATAAAAAGAAAAAGATTATTGAAAGTTTAATAGTAAAAAATAGTGATATTTGTTGGTTAGAGGGTGAAAGTTTTAGTATTTGTAATATTGTAGAACATGAAATTAATTTAACGGATGAAAAGCCAGTTTATGTTAAGCAATTTCCGTTAGAATATAATTTAAAACAAATCGCTATAGCTGAAACTAAAAAATTAATATTAAATGATTTAGTAAGATCATCTACTAGTGCATTTAATGCACCTGCTTTTGTTGTTCCTAAAAAAGGTCTAACTAAAGATGGTAAAAAAAATGGAGATTAGTAATTGATTATAGAAAATTAAATGCTAAAACTATTCCGGATCCTTATCTTTTACCTAATATCACTGAAATTTTTGATAGTATAGGTAAAAATAAGTATTTTACTATAATTGATATGGTATCAGGTTTTCATCAGGTAAGAATGAATGAATCAGACATTCATAAGACAGCCTTTAGTGTACATCTCTTAGGGAGATTTGAAATTAAGGTACTTCCCTTCGGTTTAGTTAATAGTCCTATGGTTTTTCAGAGAATTCTAAATTCGGTACTTGGTGATTTATTAGAAAAAGGATTTTGTTTTGTTTACATTGACGATATTATTATTGTACCGAATTCAATCGAGGAACATAATGAACGGTTTAATTTGATTGCTGGAAAACTAAGCGAAGCAGGGTTGAAGTTAGAAACGAGTAAATGTAAGTTTTTTCAAAAAGAAGTAGAATTTTTAGGACATTTAATAAGTGAAAATGGTATTAGGACTGACCCGAAAAAGGTTGAAGCCATAAATAAATTTCCTTTGCCTAAAACGATAAGAAATATTCGAGAATTTCTAGGTTTGACAGGCTATTATAGGCGATTTATTGATAATTTTGCGGACATAGCAAAACCATTCAACTTTTAAAAAAAGAGGAAAAATTTCTTTGGAATGAGGTTAGACAAAAAGCTTTTGATGAATTAAAAAAAGCGCCGGTTTTACAATTTCCGGATATGAGCAAACCTTTTATTATCACAGCTGATGCGTCAGGCTATGCGTTAGGATGTGTCCTTTCTCACGGAAAGATTGGGGAAGATAAGCCAATTGCTTTTGCTTCAAGAGTTTTGAAAGCGGCAGAGAAAAATTATCATACTTATGAAAGAGAAGCGTTAGCAATTATGTTTGCAGTAAAAACATTTAGAAATTATATTTATGGAAATAAATTTTACATAATTACAGATCATAAACCATTGTTGTAATTTAAATCTGCAGATAAAAATTCGCGAGTTCAAAGGTGGCGTTTAAAATTATTGGATTATGATTATGAAATTATTTATAAACCGGGTAAAGTCAACACTAATGCGGATGCTTTGTCCAGAAATCCTATAGAAAATAGTCAAGTAAATGTTGTTACGAGAGCTCAAAAAGCAAGAGTTGAAAGATTTAAATAGTAAAGAAATTTTGACTAATGATATGAAAATTCAAAAATTAAATGAGGATCGAATTAAACAAAAGCTAAGGAAATATAGTAGACGAAATAAGGTTAAAAATACAATATTTAATGATCAAGGAAAATTATATCAAAGTGAAAATATATCTGAAAGTATTGTATTTACAAAAAAATCTATAGAATTTAGGAAAGATAATTTAGTACATTTTATAGATAAAAATAAACAAGCATTAGATAGAAATACAAGTAGATTTAGACAAACTTAATATTACTTTCAAGGGAATTGTGAATGATATTGAAATCATAGATTTAAATGTTTATAAAGTATTTGTATTATGCATAGATGTAGGTCAATCAGCAATAATTCTTAAAAATAATATTTATAAAATTTTTAGTTCATTAAAACAAATTATGTTAAATAAACAAATATATAGTTTCAGTATATCTAAAGATTTGCAAATAATTAATTTAAATTGGATTGATATTGAAGACATTTTATTTGAAGTTTTTAAAAATAGTGAGATTAAAATAATTATTTGTTTAAATTATATAGAATATGTAGATATACATAATAGAGATAAAATATTTCAAGAAAATCATTCTAGTACTATTGGGGGTCATTCAGGTGTAAACAGAACGTATAATAGAATAAGGAGTAAATATTTTTGGGAAAATTTAATAACTGATATTGAAAATAGAATAAAAAATTGTGATGATCAAAGAAATAAGTTGAAAAGAGTAAAAACTAGGCAACCAATGGTGATTACAGATACACCAATTAAAACATTTGACAAGGTTGCAATGGATATTGTTGGTCCTTTAAATATAACTGAAAATAATAATAAATATATTTTAACTATTCAAGATTTACTCTCTAAATATTTAGTGGTAGTTCCGTTACAGGATCAAACTGCAGAAACTGTCGCGGATGCATTTATTAAAAGATTCATTTGTATTTTTAGTTCTCCTAAAATAGTTTTAACAGATAGGGGTACAAATTTTACTAGTAAACTTTTGAAAGCGGTAGCGAAACGATTTAAATTTTCAAAAATTGAAACAACTGCTTTTTCGCCTCAATCCGATGGCTCGTTGGAGAGAGCTCATCATCCTTTATGTGAATATTTGAAGAATTTTTCGACAAAAAAGATTATGTGGGATGATTTGTTGGAATTGGCGCAATTTCACTATAATACGAGTGTTCATAGTGCGCATAAATTTACACCGTATGAAGTAGTATTTGCTTATCCACCTCGTTTACCTTCAAGTGAACCTTTAAAGGTTTCCGAACGTATTCTATCGTTCAATGATTATTTAGCAAAGTTAATTATGAATATGAAGGACATTGCTGAGTTAGCAAGGGAAAATTTAATAATTTCAAAAGAAAAATCAAAGAAATATTATGATAGATATATAAATCCAGTAACTTTTGAAAAAGGCGATGAAGTTTGGCTTGTAAAAGAACCAAAACCAGGAAAACTGGAAAAAAATCATAATATTGGTCCTTTTGAGATTATTGAGCTATTGGGTAATAGTAATATTGTAATAGATAAAAATGGAAAATCAAATACAGTTCATGCGAATAAATTGATGTTATGTATAAAAAGAAAAACTAATATATTTTGTTTGTTTTAGGAGGAAAATGTTGATCATCAATTTTATTATTTTCATACTGCGTTTCAAATTAAATGTGGCAATCATAGGGTATGATTGTGGTTCCTCTTCACCTAATATAACAACATATTCATTACTGGATTCTGGAGATTGTGATTTACAAGATGAGCAAGTAAATTTTACTAATGTTGCTATAGAATTGATACAAATAGCTGATTTTCGATTAATTCCAATTATTCAATGTAAAATTGAAATTCATCGAACAGTTTTTGAATGCGGAATATTTGGTCATTTAATACCTATGGAAAATTCAGAAAAACAATATATTAAAGAAATAAGTCATGAACAATGTAAATCTATTCATGAGACAGGGATTTTTAAGTATGATGAGGCACATATTATTTCTGATTTAAAAATAAATTCAACTACATCAAAAGGTATAGATTTTGCGGGAAGTGCAGCAGAAAAATCTTGCTCTGGTGCTTCTTATGCGGATATTTTGGGTTCATGGAATAAAGTTTTTGTTCATGGTTTAATTAAAATAACGTTAATGCAAAATAATGCGAAAATAAGTTTAAATGCAGACAAATTAATGTTAAATTCAGGAGTAGTTTGTAAATTTTCTGATAAACATCGTATGGATATTGAAGGTGGTTTTACTTTTTGAAACGTTTTACCGCAAGGTGATTGTTTTAAAAATAAGTTTTACATATTATTTAAGGGCATAGCTACTAAATATTCTAGTGATAAAAACAAGGAAATAGTTTTTGCGGTTAATTTTAAGGAAACTACTTTTGCGTTGGCGATAAAAAATACAGAATTGCATTGTGACAGATAACTTATTCGTACCGAACATCCAAAATTATTTATTTTAGAAAAAGATACTAATATGAATGCTTATTATTATGATGCAGATTCTACTTTTGTAGATGTTAATAAGTTTAATTTAGATATTTTTACTTATATAAATTCTAAATTTGTTTATGTTGAAAGACATTTAAGAAGTCAAATTAATGATTTATATATTAATTAAATTAGAGAAAAATGTGAACTTGAAAGAAAAGTTATACAAAATTCCTTATCCATTGCTTCCATTTCTCCAGATGAAGTTGCATACAATATTATGAAAAAATCTGGCTATATAGCAAAATTGGCTGGTGAAGCAGTAAATTTAATTAAATGTATACCAAGAACTGTTAAAATTTTACATCTCGAAGGATGTTATAATCAGTTACCAGTTTTAATGGGTAATGAAACTTGGTTTTTAACACCCAAGACGCATATTTTAATAAAAAAAGGCATGCAGATTGATTGTAATTCTATTATTCCTACATTTTATAAGGTTGAGGAAAATTGGATTAAATTAACACCAAAACCAGTATTAACGGGATCACCAAATATTTTGAAACCGGATACTACCATACGACTGCAATTTAAGTCAGTTGATAATTTAGCTACGAGTGGAGTTTATGCGCAAGAGGATTTGGATTCATTGCGGCAACAGTTGATGTTTCCTATGAAGAAAGTGGCATTGTTAAACATTGTTGCGAGGGCTGTAGCTGGACAATCTACAGGAGAAAATATCTTTTCGGAAAATACACTGACGCATATTGCTGAAAATACTTGGAAAAAAATCATCGATAGACTGACAAGTTGGGGTTCATTATCATCCGTAATAATTATGATTTTAATTATTTTAAATATAATAAAACTGACTATTAATACTATTATTAGAGGATATGCGTTACACGCTATTTATGGATGGTCTATACATTTATTTGGAGCATTATTTAGCTCTATCACGCATTTATTTATTACATTGCAAAAAACAGATGCAAGGAATTTTAGAAAATTTAAGAAAGGGTTTAATAATAATAATAATAAAGTCGATGGTATTATTTTAGAGGAAATTAAGATTGATAGTCCACGAATAATTTCGAGGCCTATTAAAAATGCAATAGAAGATACATCTTTTATTAAAAGACAACCTCCACCTATTCCTGATCGTTTACCTGCTCTTTTACCTGACAAAAACTTAATTTCACAGAGGAAATTTAGTATTTTTTCTGTAGAATAAAAATTGATGCGTCTCTTCGAGCCAAGTTGTTTATTTTAAAAAATGCCAAACGTTTCGGGATATTTTTATCCCCTCTTCAGTGGCTGTATAACGTTAAATTACAAGGTTTTATTACAATAATAATATTAAAAATAAGTAAAATTGAAAATTGTACATATAGACATAGTTACCTAATTTGCAAAACAACTTCCGTGTTTTTACATTATTAGGAACGGACCAGAAAAAGGATAAATCGCATATGGCGCTATAAATATAAATTAAAAATTTAAACCAAAGTTTACAGAAGAACTATTACAAAATTTTTTAAATAACAACTTACGGCCTAGGACTCGAGAATTTTATTTAACAGAACGATTTCCCGGTGCCAAGGTGGTAATGCGGCACCGGTCGAGTATTTTTTCCTTAAGTTTAGATTAGTACTTCTTAAATGTTTATTTTTCTTTTTTTTGTGTATGTATATTTTTATGATTAATTTTAATGTTACTGGACATTGTTTTAGGCGCCGAGGGAATTACATCCAGGATGTAATTTTCTTTTGTTTCTTTGTGAAGGGAAAATAGGAAAGTATAAGAAAAAGGAAAAAATAAAAATAACAATGTTTTATTTTAGGAATATAAATATACTAGGGGGGTACCCCCGCCTGCTCGCTCCGCTCGCCAACCCCCGATTTAAAAAAATTTTTATTTTTGATGAAGTCAAAAAAGAGAAAAATACATTATAGTTTATAGTTATCATAGTTTAAGTCATCACAGTTTACATATTGTTTGTGCAGTATTTGTTGCATTCACAAACAACACTTAATTTACATACATAGTTTATTTTACATATCTATGTCTATATAATTCACGCGTAAACAACATTTACAATTTTAATTCTATACTTATAAATTTTTAATTACATTTGCTAAAGATAGTAAATACCGTATCAAATTGTTATCGTTATTGAGAATAACATCTGGGACTCTTTTTCCAATTTTTAGTCTAAATCTTAAAAGTTGTATTATTTTTACAAGTATATCACTACTAATTTGGTCAATTGATCTAAAATGTTTCAAAAGTGGATTGTTATTTTGGTGATATGAATTAATTTGATCATTTAATTTTGATATTTGTTGCCATTGTATCGTTTCTAACATTGGAGAGTGCATGTGTTCGAAATATTTCTCTTCAAATGTAATGTCGTCCAAATATTCAAATGTATTTTGATCCAAATTATTTTCATTTTCCATATCGAATTGAAATGTTAAATTGAAATGTGGCTCCATGTTCTATAAAACATAATGAAAATGTGAGTGATCTTATATAATTGCAAAGAAACTGTCCAACGTTAAAGTGAGTGTATATATTCTTGTGCACATGTAGTCAACAACAAACAGATGGAAATTGTATATGAACTTACATAAAAATTTCATTCCAAACTATATTTTCTATTTCTGAGTTGTTTTCTCTTTCAAGTTGAATAAAGATATTATTTGGATCTTTGCATCTTGACAAACATACGTACAATTGACCGTGAGAAAATAATGGTTTTTTTAAGGGGACCCAACACGTTTAAAATCTGAAAAATAAAAATATTCTAAATTGATATTAAATTAAATAATTTGTTGGAGAAACTTTTCATACTTATAGTATGATCTCTTACCTTCAATTTAAGCCCTTAAAATCCAATTTCGTACCTACCTATCCGGAGTGGTACTCCGCAGACTGTTTTTCACTGTGCGTAGGATTCCAGGTGACCATATGCTTCGATTGAGCTCAAATTTTGTGAGTATGTTCTATATAAGTGTAGTTTTCGCATGAACAGAGGGATTTTGATTTGAATGCTTAGAAAAATTTTAATAAAAGAAAAAGTAAATTTTCTCAATTTTAAAATTTTTTATGCCACAGTTTTTTTTATTAAATAAGTTTGAAGCTTTCAAATCAAAATCCCTCTGTTCATGCGAAAACTACACTTATATAGAACATACTCACAAAATTTGAGCTCAATCGAAGCATATGGTCACTTGGAATCCTACGCACAGTGAGCTGAAATCATGAAAAACCAAAGTTAGAGAAAATCGACTTCGAAGTTCATCAATGCATATTCGAAAATAAGTTAATTTTTTACTTACCAAATCTCTTGGAACTATTTTTCTGTTGATCCTTGGTAGTAAACTATCATTTTCAGGAGTCATATGGTATACTCGCTTGTATCAATAGGCTGAGTACGCCTTTAAGAACCTGTAAACAAAAAATGGTAAATTTGTGTATTTTTACATTATATGCTAATATTATTAATTTATTGTATTTAATACTAAAAAATGCATATTTATTCTTACCTAATAATTTTGCTGAAGTCTCCAACTTGATTTAATGGAAGAAAAACGATTATGATTTCTTCAATGTACAATCCACTGAAAAAATACAATAAATTAATATTTCAAAAACTCCATAAAAATCAGCTAAAACAATATAGAGAAGAATACTTATCTTTTTTCGTAGTCCTTGCAAAGCCTTTGTTTTTGCCTCCCTAATGTCCACCAGCAGCATACGAGTCATCTCCTTCCATCTGTCGAGCTCTTAGCCTAAGAGCTCGTGCTTCTCTGGTGTTGGCCTGGACTTGTCGTTCAGCATGGTGAAGTCTTAAATTGTCTGTTGCGTTGGCCCACTCTGCCACAGCGTCTCCAGGCTTTACATCAAAGCGGTCCAAGACTCTCAGGACACAAGACCGACCATCATTAAACAAGCACACAGCCAGAAAAACACCAATTTTCAAGACTATCAAGCCACTGAAAGATGTCTTGGGGACTAGTCTCCATACAGAATTATTGAAACTCTCATTAGAGTTTTGTGTAAAACCTTCAAGACATCTTTCAAGTAATTCTGACTTTGACAGGTCTTCATAAATTGGTTTTATGGCATCCATAATATAAGCTGAAAGGCTGGTCTTGTGCCTGAACTCCCTGTGTTCTTTTGTGGCTTTTGTTTTTTGCCAATTGCACCAGCTGCTGGATCCTTCCGGGCACAGATGATGCATTGGCCTCTTCTCCGTCGACTGCATATGGTACCATGTTGCCCAGATTGCATTGTATATGTCATCAATGGAATCTGGGTGATTTCGAATGGCTTTACCATAATAACTTGACAGCTTATCGATCACCTTAGCAGTCAGCCTTCCTCTTCCGCCAATTAGTTTATTGTCTGGAAGCTTGATCTTCTGGCTGGTATACTGCTTGACAAGGTTTCGGAGACGAGTTCCCATCCTCTTCTGTACGTGTTGGATGCACTCTTTCTTCTCCACCACAAGTTCATCACCATAGGTTTTCGATTCACTCACAGCCTTGAACACTTTTGAGTCTCCATCTCCAATATAGCGATGATATTTGACACTGTATTCTTCTTCTGAGCGTTCAAATATCTCACGGATGCCATCAACTTCCATTTTATCTGCACTACCTTCATGGTTAGCAGTGCAGTGTGGCTTGTGTTCCTCGTACCATTCTTCATACTCAGCAGTATGCAGATACTTCTCCCACGATGAACAAGGTTGGCAGAAGCTGTTTGTAACAGCAACGTGCAACACCTTGCCTGTGTGATGTCCAACGATGCTAGCAAATCCTTGTAGTGATGAAAATCCTTTCTTCCTCCACAAACCATCACCAGAAATGTTCAGTCCAAGAGCACCATCTTCTGTAGCGGCTCTTTCTTCTTGGACTGCAGCTCGCATAGACTCCTTGGCAACACTCTCACATACTTCACTTAACTGTTGATTTATTGAATCGTAAGCAGACTGAGCTATTGGCTTAGAGCAGTCCATTATGCCACAAAATGTTGAAAGCCCAGCATGTCCAACACCCAAAGCACGACATGCAAGTACAGCCCTTCGATTCACTTCCCATGCACGATTACTATCACCCACTTTTTTGCTAGAATTGATGCTCAAAACTTCTCTGCATCGAACACATGAGACTTTAATTTTGAATCCTAATCCAAACACTACTGATTCAGAAAAGTTCACTTCACTGTGACATTTTTTGCAACACACCACACTTTGGAGTTCAGGAAATAGAATATTGATATCAATAATTCTATTCTTGACTCCGGAGAGGTCTTCTGCTGCTGGAGTTTCAAGTTTTTTTGAAGATGTCGAAGGTCTTGGTTGTGCAGTTGAGTCTTCTGTATCATTACGTCTAGTTCCTGCAAATTTTCTTGGTCGCCTTCTATTTCTTCCGCAGGAGTATTTCCTATCCAAGTGAGTGGGCAATCTGCCCTTCTGGTCACTCATTGTTATAACTAACTAATCTAAACTAAAAGCTAAACTAACTAAAATTCCTAACAAATACTTTGCACTTTGAAAACTTAAAATATAAATAACTTTATAAGAAAACAAAAATAAACACTACTAAAAAAAAATTATTTTAACTTTATTTAATTATGTTTGCACAGTGCAAAACATAAATTCAAGAACTTTAATCATAGAACTTTAAAATATTTAAAAGCTGGTAAAGCAGATTTGAATGCTGTGTTTCGCGCGAACAGTATCACCAACACTGATTCTAACCTCTTTACCCAAACAGGACGTCAGGAAGAAACGATATATACATGGTCGGTAAATGGGGAGTTCAAATATTTTCATCACAGCGGTCGTCACGTTTTGGTTACAGAATCGTCGCCTAGACTGTTGCGAAGAGCGCGCATATTTGAATTTCACCTAATGAATATAGTTTCATGAAACTCACAATAAAAAAGAAAATAATCATTTATTGTAAATAATTTACAAAATACGTATGTATGTTTATAAGAGCGTATGTGTGTATACAAGTGATATATATATATATATACCCACACACACACACATTCGCTCATAAATACATACATACACGAGGAAAAAGTTCAACATATTTGTAATACCATATATGTGTGTGTGTGTGTGTGTGTGTGTGTGTGTGTGTGTGTGTGTGTGTGTGTGTGTTTATATATATATATATATATATGTAATAACATTGTTTTTTACAATTACAATGAAAATATCTAGTTCTGACTGGATTTATTTAAAAAAATCAAAATTTTTAAGTATCTTAAATAAATGATTTTAATTACGCAATTTAGCGAAAAAACAGGCAAAATATTTATTCAGTATTTTGCTTATAATTTTGAGGGAAAATTTTTTTACGAAAAACGGCTTTCGGGAGCATATTCTATGATAAATTTCCTATGAAAACCAATCATAAAAAAAATATCGATTTTTTTCAAGTTTTAAACGTGTTGGGTCCCCTTAAGTATATCCCAACTTTATCGAAACTTTGACCTTGAGATTTATTAATAGTCATAGCAAATGCTAAAACTAATGGAAATTGTTTTCTATACAAAATAAAGGGCAATGAAGATACGGTTCCTGTATTTAATGTAATTTTTGGTATAAATACTTTATTTCCGGTCTTTTCTCCGGTAATAATTTCTGCTTCAATATTAAACTTATATAATTTAGTAACTTTTAATCGCGTGCCATTACATAAACTGCTTGTTATACTTAAATTTCGTATTAACATAACAATAGCTCCGACAGTTAAGTTAAGTTCATGTGGTGGCAATCCTTCACGAATATTATTTAACATTTAAATTGGAAAGTCAATATAAATATCATCATCGGATTTATCAACACCTTTGTATGTTGCCGTATCTATACTATAATACGTCATTATATTTCCCTTTATTTGTTTTAAAACTTTATTATTTAAATAATATGTGTATTCATTGTGAGTCGTTAGTATTACTTTATTCAATGAGAAATTAATTTTTTCATCATAAATTTTTGAACATACATCATTTGTTTTCCATATTTCGGGTACTTGAAATGATTTTACTTTTCCTTCTCCAATTTTTAGTAATAATTTTGAAAATGATTTGTTCAGTGAACGCATGTTTTTTGTTAACTTTAAAATACGGAAATTTGACCAAAGGTAGGATGATTTGATAGTTTCTTCTATAATCATACTTCTACTACTATTTTTTAAAACTGGAAGAATTTGACGGAAATCGTCTCCTAAAACTATTAATTTATTACCAAAAAGAATGTCAGTGTTACAAATATCTCGTAAAGTTTTATCAACTATTTCTAAAGCTTTTTTAGGGATCATAGAAGCTTCGTCCCAAATGATTAAATCAGCTTCCTTCAATTTTGTTTTATCAGATTTTAATTGTAAAAATGCAATTTCAATAGAGTTTAAGTCTAAAGGTAAACGAAATGTTCTGTGACTGGTCATTCCTTTTGGAAGTAATACTGACGCTATAGCGGTCCATGCCATAGACAAAATTTGTTTGTTTTGAGAAATAAAATAGTAAATTAATGTTTTATATAAAAATGTTTTTCCAGAACCTCCAGGACCATCTATAAAATACATTTTATGAGGTTCTTCACATATAATTTTAAAAATACTTCTTTGGTCAGTATTTAGTTGAGTGAACATTGTTTCAAACATTAATTTACTATAGTTAATTTCTTCATTATTATTGCTGCTTTGTTTATCTATTTTGTGTGGCATAGGTAAATTAAATGATTCACATGATTTGTCTTCTGACTGAAATATTTGATTAATATGTAAAAGTGCAGAATTTTCTTTGTCATTAGCAAAGTCTTCCATGAAACTATTCTTAAACTTATGCCATATTCGATCACCTTGAACATTTTCTGACAGTAAAAACCATGCAAAAAATTGTCTTAACTGAAATGGAAGCATGACAGTACAAGCTTCTTGAAAAATAATATCAATTTGCGAGTCACGTTCAATTAAACCCATAGCAATAGCAGTGTCTTTAAATGTATCATAAATTATTCCATTATAAGTTTTCAAATCTTCGAATTACTTTATTTAATATTAATTTTAAATGAAATCTTTCGTGATCTTTCGGTGAAACCACATTTAATCTTCCAATTGTAGTGTTTAAAATTGTAAATGTTGGCAAGCGTAGCGAGCGGGGGGGTACAGTTAAATTATGATTTGACCAAATTAGTACTTGTAAAAATAATACAACTTTTAAGAATAAAAAATTATAATATAGAGAATAAATAATTGAAAATAAAGTGCCAAAACTCAAAACGTTTTATTTCTTTTAGGTATCACATTTAATTTTCTGGGGGGCTGTGGGGGGGTGGTGGGGGGGTTGTAGGTGGGGGGGCACTGTGGAGGGGCTGTGGGGGGGCTGTGGGGGGACAATCAATAATTCAAAATAACATGAAAATGATCGAATTTTTGGTTATTTTGTGGGGGGGCTCGATGTGGGGGGGCGTGGGGGGGGGGGTGTGGGGGGTTGTGGGGGGGTCTTTGACCTAAATAGACATATAATATAGGAGGATTATATATTGTTACAGTCATATCGGGACACAAATTTTGGCCCGATACATACATTGTAAAAGTCTTTGAAAACCTCGATATAAACACGGTGTGTTGCATTATTATACACTTTCAATTCATAGAACATGAGGCTTGCGATGCCCCATGTGTCGGCTGCAGGTTCGTTGGTGCCTTCCTGAAGTCGGTCGTTGCGAAGTCGTTCGCATTGGCACCAAGATCGGGTGTTTATCCAATCCTGAAACTGAAAAGTGAAATAGAAGCATTTAAAAAAAAAACAAAGGTTAATATATGAATATAAAAATAATTTAGATGTTATTATTTAATATTTTTACATAGACGAAACTCCAGCGGCGCTGTTGAACACTAGGTTCAGGACGAGGAGTACTCGATGTGCGTTTTGCCTTCTTACATTGGCGGCTGTGTTGCCAAAGCTGAAACTGTGAAAAATAATGAAGTTATTATTAGTATTTAAATGTATAATAGGTCAAATTTTTACTTTTTTGTATATAATACTTACGCAGACTGCGCTAAGACGCTTTTGAGGGAAATTATACATATTGTTATACAAATTGAACTGTACATTTCACATAGGCTATTTTGCGTTTTATGGCCACAAAACTGTTTATTTAGCATAATTATAAGGAGGTTACTTTGTAAGTGCGACGTTTGAATTTTGAAATGTTGATTACATTGCAAATTCTTTGCAATGTCTTAGGCCCTGAGGTGTAACGTCTTATGACGTTATTTATTTTGAAACAAGAAACAGTCATTTCAAAATTCAAATGACAGCATTGATTATCTCAATGCATGAGTTTCGTTAATTGTCACACTTTCAAAAGTAAGAGCTCAGCTGACGCTGAGCTTGCGAAACGCAGACTAAGCGTTATACTTTTGAAAGATCACGTTATTGTATGTAAAATTACAAAATGTTTAATAATTAATATTCAATAATGTTGTAAATTTATAAATTAAGTTTAGTGCTTAAAAGAGACGGAATGCCCTCAATTATTGGCGGAGTTTTGATTATTTAAAATTCATTGTTGTTATTTATTACGGTTTACATACTTTTAATTTGTGTATTATTTTAAAGTTTTGTTAGAAAATAAATGTAGTAAATAATAGTATACTTTTATTGTGTGGAATAATTTAGTTAAATCCTAAAAACCTGTACGTTGAAATCTGAAGGAAATTGTTTAAATCATTGGGTTGTTTTGAAGACAACGATCTTACAAAAACATTAACTGGATCTTCAACAATTCCTCTTGAATAACGAAGGACTATCCAACGTCATAAGTTCAAACAAGGTAAGTTCTGATTTTGTTCTCATAGGAAATACATTTATTTGAGAGAGTTAGGTACTTATAATCGCTAGATTTTTATCCCTACAAATAATCCTGATTATAGGCATTAAATTGAAGTAGTCAGGACCTAACACTGGAAACAGACTGTATTTTGGGCACTCTGAAAATTCAAAATAACTAAGTTTTCATTAAACATACCAATCAGAGGGATATCATGAGAAATTTCAAGTTTATCGTATGAATCAATTTTGAAATAATTATTATATAACGCATTCAAAATTGAACAGCTCAAAATTGGTCTAGACGATTTTCAAGTAGACATATCTGAAAATTTAGACACGAAAGGCGTCAAGTCAACAGTGCAAGTTGTGACGTTGTACTTTTTCCGTCCTTGGGGAGGCGTAGCACCACGTAATGACACCTGTTCAGGTTTACCGCGAGCTCGTATTTTATTAAATATTTGGACGCCCGAACTCGCGATCTGGTACTCTTATGCTGCCGGCTTGAGAACTCCTTATACTCTTGGTCACGGGAGAAGTGCAGGGAGAGAAATACGCAAAAATGAATAGACGCGACTTACTTAAAATAGCACTTCTTAATTTATTATAAAAATCAAAATAATTGTGTATCGACTCGCGGACGTGTGCTCGTCCTCCGGCGAGCTCTCCGTCTTTACGCGGGCTGGCTCTAGGTTAGGGACTCCCGGCGGGGAGGTATCTCTGGAACACTCCTACCTGTTTCTACTCCTTTTGCTCCGCGTCCTCGCGTACTGGTGTTGCCTCGTACCCTGTGGGAGCGCTCGCGAAAGAAACTAATTACTTGATCGGAAGATGCACACGGGGGGATAATCCTGGTCACTGGAAGTCGCCTTGGAAAAGAATCGCTTTGTCTCGCTAGATGTGTCTCGGTCCGGATGGTACTCGATACTCCTCGATATTGTTCGATACTGACTCTCTTCGCGCTCGGCAACTACGCCGGTTCGCGGCGTCTTATCGCTCTCTTACTCGCACTCACGCATTTCCGTCAGATCGCTCTCTCGCGCCTATCACACATTTCCACGCTTTCCACGCTTTCGCACTATATATCACATTCGCCATTCGAGCCATTCGAACCATTGGAGCGCTACTCTCGAAAACATGTCACCCTAATCAGCATATGTATATTAATTTTTTTAATTTATAACTTATTTAGTTAATGTTAATGATTCTTTGTGATTTAGGTATTATATACCATTTAAAAGTAGTGAAATATTCCCACATCGCCCCCCCCGCCCCAAATAAACCTTTTAAAAAGGTAAAAGGCTGGCAAGTATAAGGTCGTTTCTTCCTATGTAAGTATTAAAGATTAATTTTATAACTTTTGATACCCTTAATGTCACAAAAATTCTAAGAGTTTACTCTATCTATACGGTTATTTCATTGTTTTAATCAAAGTTAATTTTCGAACTCTGAATTTTGAACCCTTATATGGTAAAAATTCAAATCTATCTATCTATTAAAATATTAACGCGTAAACATCTTCACGTTAAGGATAATGTAGTAATAGTTACAATTGTTTTTAATCAACTTCCTGTAATCTTCCGATAATAATAACAGAGTTTTGTAAAACGTACATACAAATAACCAAAAATTGAGCCTAGAAAGATTGTATTTGAATATTTATGTGCGTAGGAAAAAAAATTTTAATACTTTTTGTTAAAAAAATTAACGCTCGGAGAGGATGAAAGAAAAAAAATTCAAATTCAAAATTTTTCAAGTTTGCTCTTTTTGTTGTGCGAGAATGGCGGGCTTACTACGCAGTGATATTTTTCCTATTTAATTTGGCATTTACTGAATTCAAAATAATATTGTGAAAATTATAATACTGTGTCAAAAATTGTGTATAAAAAAAATTCGAAATCCTCTGTGCAGTATAATGAAAAATCAAGGGTCGAGAAAAATAACTTCAAAAAATTTTTTTGTAAATCAAAAAAAATTTTTGTATCAAAAAGTATTGTGAACGCACACTTTTCGTGCGCTTTTGAAAATAGCGGGTATTTGCGCTGGGCAGCGATGCTTGACGAGCTCGATAACGCCACACGTTAATGGCGGCGCGGGCGTACGCACATATGACTTTTTGGTATCTAACTTTTACTGTCGCGTTTTGCTTTATATTGGGCTGATTTTTCACACTTTTAATTTTCAATATATATATGAACATTTATTATTTGGTCCCGACAAATCGCAGAACTCCGAGGCCTCTAGTTTAATTGTGTTACGTTAAACAGAATCAGCCTATCGTTTAACTGATTCAGCGTACCATCGCGACGCGTACAAAGGAATACCAAAAATACTGCAACAAATACTCGAACAGAGCATGATTAATATGAGTAATCCAGTCGTGGCAGAAAATCGAGGGGAAAAATCCGCATTTTGTCGCACAAGTAATATTTTAAATTTATATTAAAACCTCACTTTTCCTATGCAATATAGACCACCAAATATCGATCGGAAATCCTCAAAAACCCACGTTGAAACTGTAATTGATAATTCGATTCTGGCGATCTCAGCATAGCAGCCCTGGTGCGGAAGGGTGATTTGATGTTCGGCAACAGCAACAAATCGATCGATTGAATCTCGGCTGATAAATCAATAAACCATAATATCGAAACGAATAATTCGAAATAAACTGAATTTATTTGAAATAAAAATAATAGGCAAACGATACTCAAGCCACGCGGGTAACTTAATTGAACTATACAAACGCTTAAGAAATAGACTACCCGTCAACTATACGACTGCTGTCGTTGGAGTCTGAGGACGCTCTGTCTAGGGCTTGCAATTATGCATGGGAGAGAGCGTCACCTTCTCTCCGATTTATTGTTTACTTTCTTCTCTCCCATCCCTCTCTTCGCTTTATTAGCGGCTCCTCTCTCTGCACCTATGAACTTGGCGTAAACTCTGACGTGCGAGGAGCACGATACGCTTGTTCAGCGCTTTGAGGGTTGGAGGAGATTTACTTTTTTCGAAGCCATATAAGGTATTTTTAAAAACTTCAATGACCTATTTGAATTTTTAAATTTAAAAAAAGATTGAGTGGTATTTCGGCAGTAGCGTAGATACTTTTGCAGTGAAAAGAGCTGCTAAGGTTTTAGTTGTGTGCCGCGGAGGTGAAAACACATAAACCAAGATTTATTACCCATATCTTTATTAGTTTTACAAGTAAATCGAACTTGGTTTAATCGAGCTGTTTATTATATAATATATGTAATTATATGTGTCGAACTTGAAGAAAATCAGAGCACTCTCTCTAGCACAGTCCGTAGGACAACTGAACTGAGTCTCAGCGACGACCGTCGACGACGCGAACTCGAACGTTAGGAGGAGTGGGGGTAAATCATGCTTGTCGTACAGCTTGAAGCTGCTCGCTTCAACTCGACAAGAGCTATCTTCATGATTTTTTTGGTCTGAATGCAAGCGAGAAAACCCTGAAAATTTTCAATTTTAATGTTTAAATTTTATATATGACTGCTGAAATATAAATATGGATGATTCTCTGTGAAATCGAAGATGAAATTTTTACTTAGCCCCTTATCAAAAAATAATTGGAAATTTTTCTAGAGCATGTCACGGGATCTCATGAATTTTTTCAGATTTTTTGCATAAACTGCCTTTGGGTTATGGACGGTCAAAGTTCATGAAATCAGTGATTTTTACTTTTTTTGACAATTTTCTTTAAAGGGTTATGCCTGAGTTAAATCTGAAAAAAATTAATTTTCAATTAATACCCTGCTGGAAAATTGAGCATAAAATATGGGCTCGAGAACACTGTCTGCGCAGAATTGCAGAACACTATCTAGTATGATAAGTGCCCACATTCGGTCCAGATTCTGTTGAGGGCTTCATGTCCTGAGTTATCCCATAACATAACCTCAACTTCACATACTCAATCATAGGAGTTATCGACCTTTTATATTAATGTAACATGATATAATACATTGCGCGGTCATCGTTATTTAATTATTATTTTATTCAGACCCTTCCGCACTGCAATTATGCCTGTATAAACTACACTCTGAGTACAGCGTATGAAGACTCGAGAGTATAGCTATATATACTGAGCAGCTGTATATACGCATGAGATGTGCGCTGCGCGTGCGCATAAGCTTTCGCGCTCTCTCTCTCTCTTTCTCTCTCTGTCTCCCTCTCTCTTATACGCTGTAACCTCAAATGAATAGATAAACAGAATTTTTAACAGATTCTGTTCTGGTTGCCGTCTCGTCACAGCTGCTAAATCTGGGCACGGTCTGGTACAGAATCTGCCCACTCCACAGAAATTTTAACAGATTCTGTACAGAAGTGCCTCAATTTTCCCACAGGGTAGGCTAAGAAAAATTATTCATTAGTAGTAAAAAGACATAGAAGGGATATACGAAATAATAATACGCTCGATTGAAACAACATAACTCAATTGTCGTCTCATGGCTCGCATGCTACATCTTCCCTCTCTCTGGCTCCCGCTGACTCGACGCAGCCCTGTGTTTCCCTCTCTCTTGCTCTTGCGTCGTGTTGCCACGCGCTGGCGTTCCCTCTCTCTTGCTCTCGCCTCCTGCTGTTGCTACTCGGTGGCAGGCTGCTCGCGGCGCCGCGTCATCCTCCTCCGTCCCTACTTTGGCTATCTGCTCTTCTGTTGGCTCTGGAAACATCACCGAATTTAAGAGGTTGTCGTCTTCTTCGTGTGGTGTCCAGGCGAGCAGCTATTGACAGGATTCCCGTCACAAAGTGTACTTCATTTCGCGTACATTATTCCTTATTCCTCTTTTCGCGATTCGCAACCTGATGCGACTAGAAGCCTCAATTACCGCTGAGCAGCCGGAAAAAGCGAGTTCAATAAAACCGGGCGTCCAACACCAAATTATTCAAATACGGTTCATAGAGAGGCACCCCGATAACAGGGCGTATTTACGTTGTGGAGATCATCGCCCACACGATATAATCTACAACGTCACAGTACTTACGTAATTTTTCAAACACCTTATATTTTGTTAATAATTTTTTATTTTTCTATCATAACTTGAGAACTCATGAATTTTTAATTTTAGTCTAAACCTGAAAGTTATAAAATGTGTAAAGGAACAGCTTAGAAATACAATTTTCAGTGGAGAGCTACCTTAAATAAACATGACAATTTTTTGATCACATTTCAGTGCATCAGTAATTTGATTCCATATTCCTGAAATTAATTAACCTTTAAGTATTTATACTTCAAAAACTATTAAAAATCAAGGGTGTTCTGCGCTTTCGAGTTGTTGTTGAGGTCTTCTATCTATTAAAAATAAGATAAAGAATATTTATTGATTTGACGGAAATCATTGCGGAATATCCTCGGCAGATTTTTCGATAAGGTAAGTTTTTAAAAATATTTTATATTGAATCGTAAGAAATAGGCATACTTAGCCTCTAGACGCATTTTCGTTTATTGATATTCTAATTATCTAGTGAGACTGAGTGGTCAGGTTATATTATTATTATTATTATTATTATTATTATTATTATTATTATTGTTGTTGTTGTTGCCATTGTTATTGTTATTGCGATTGTCATTATTATTATTTTATTCACAAAAAATACCTGTAATACTATTATTAGGTAATGTGTATCCAATAAGCTGTCCCAATCCAAATCTAGAACTTTTTCTTTTTAGTATTGGAGCTGAATATTGTCGATTGTAAAATCTCTCCTTTTCTGGAAATTATTGAATTAATTACATTATACGATGAACATATATATAGTAATATCAAAGTTAATTAATTTTATTAATAAGATAAAGGAATCTGTTATAAAAGGCGAATATAACATCATAATAAATAATAACATTATAATAAACAGTGCGTACGCCGCCGTTGGGTGCTCCTCAAATGGCGCTCACTGGGAAAAATACCTAAAAAGACGCGGATGGTGTTTTTTCTTGTTATATATATTGCGACAAGCCGTCCGTACACAAACAAGTACAAACACCTAGCCCAAAGCCGTGCACACACATAAGCGTGCAAGCGCACGGCAGTGCGAGGATCGAGGCGGTAGGAACCACACACGAAATCGCTAGAGGGGAAAGGGGGAAAGAATTAGGAGAGAGAGAAATTCCAAGACACTCGAGTCAGCGCTGAACACAGCGCTAGAAAGAGAGAGCGCGCCAGCAGAAAAGCGCGAAGGAATGAGAGAGAAAGCGAGAGATGCAACAGCGCGTTAGAAGACACTACCGCGCGGGAAGGAATGGGGAGTGTTTTCGGACTAATCCCTGTCCGAAAACTAGACGAGCGTAAATGCGCTCGCCAGATTAGAACTCGGCCATCGATTCAGTCGCACGCGCCGCAAGCAATTAGCGCGAAGGTACGCCCCGACCACTTGCTGGGAGGTCCAAGCCGCTGCATGGCCCGACACCTGCCACCGCCGAGCTTGCCTCTCAGGAACGGCACGCTGAGACTACGACGAGGACTGTGAATCCGGAGCCACTGCTAGCCGAGCTGCCCGACATTCGCCGCACCGAGAGCCACAAGAACCCTGGCCGAGCAGGACATCGATCAACTGCGAGCCGAGGCGACGACTACCTTGTAAGTGTCGACCTCGCGCCCTTGTCTCTCTCTCTCTCCCTCTCCATCCTCCCTCTCTCTCTCCCTCTCTCTCTCTCTCTCTCTCCCTCTCTCTCTCTCTCTCTTTCTCTCTCTCGCATAGTATATTGTGGCGCACAAATGCTCGTGCGATCGAGCGTTGTGGTTACCTAGGTAAAAGGTAGGCAAGTATAAGGTTGTTTCTTCATTTAGGTTATAGAATAATTTTCAAACTCTCCACCACCCTTATATAGCCAAAATTCAAAGTGATTATTCTATCATCTAAATTATAGTTTCTCTTATAAGAAACCAATTGTGTTGGAATAAATAAATAAATGAGCATTCAAATATGAAAAATAATATGTAGAATAAAAATTAATTGTTATACTCGACCGATTGCTTTTTGCAGGAAGAATTTGTAAGGGCTAATAACACTAATGTAGTTTATAATATTAAATGCAGTCACCATCAAAAAGACCTTTCTGTTAGGATTGCCTTCCACTTCATGGATAAGTGAATCGCAAAAGATTAAATAACATGATGCAGTGAGACCGTGTTGAAATTTTTTCATGGAAAAACTTGCCGTCCCGTCCTATCATAGATAATCGATGAATTACTAAATGTCATTGTAATCAATAATATATTATGAAATATCGAAATATAAGTCGTTTCACGTTTCTATTATCCTATATAAATGGTGTAACTTTAAATACATATTAGACTGTGAGAATAATGACCTCAAATGATTATTAGAATTTGTTGAATTAAGCATAGAAATAAAACTAATCCTGTAAACTCTGAATATTTTTCAACTTCGTTAATTTCTTAAAAATCAAGCTTACAATTATCACGAAATTTTTTATATTTGAATACAGAAATTGTCTACTTACTTTGGTTAAGTTATTTAATATTATAAACTACATTAGTATTATTGTATGTTGAATCTTCAATGTAATCGCCTTGTAGGGATAAAAACAATAATTTATTCGAAAGAATGCACATAGAAGCCCTTACAAATTTTTCCTGCAAAAAGCTATCGGTATAGTATATTAATTAATTTTTATTTTACGTATTATTTTTCGTATTTAAACGCTGATTTATTTATTTATCTCAACGCGATTGGTTTTTTATTAAAAGAACCTTGCCAATTTATTTATCGATATCTCAACTTTCATTTTTGAAAATTAAAATTGGAATTTTCGTAAAATGAAAGGTAGTGAAGTAATACTAAAAAAAATGGTTGTCAGTTCAATGGATCCTTAATGCGAAGCTGTTTACATACATACATATTTTATGAAGAGAGTTTTAAATTTTCCAAGTTGATGTGTTTAAGCATATAAACACATTTAAGCATATAAACACTTCTCAAGGGGTCACGGGTTGTTATTCGATAATTTAAATGAAGAAACAACCTTATACTTTCCAACCTTTTCCCTTGAAAAGGTTTTTCCTTGGGGGGGGGGGGGGGAGATTTCACTGCTTTTAAAACAAATGCAATACATTTAACTACCAAGTTATAGTTAACATCTATTAAATATATTATAAATTTATAACTTTGAAGGTAAGATATATTTAAAGCGTTTCAGCTGTTAATGTAGAATTTATTTATGAACAGTGTTACGTCGGTTTTTAGCCGACGAACGGGATTTAAATCTATTACGCTAATGTAGGCCTAGTGTTTTAGCACCAATAGCCTGGATTTTGCGCTAAGTGATTTATTCAGCTAAACTCGGGAGAAACGACTGAAGCGCGGAAAAAGAGAAACAATTTTTGCAAAAGTGAAGAAAAGAATTTTTAGGTTGGCAACGTTCATTTTTTTTCCTTTTTTCTCTTGCTCTTGAAGTTCTTTTTGAATAGAACAAGCCTGAGAGGAACTTCTGGGGGGCAAGGATTTATCGCGAGGGAAAATGATTTTTTGAGGCGAAGTCAGCAGGAAGGATATACAGGGCCTTGGCATTTATTGGCTATTTATTCACCTATTATTTTTATAATTACCCGAAATGAAACAATGTTGAATTTAGTGATCCCCCGCACCGGATCCCTACTTGCGTTGCGAAAGTATAGAAAATAAATTAGAAATTTCAAAATATATTTTTACCCGATATACTCACTTTTAATTCCCCAACTCTTCCTTGCTGGTACTAGTACAGCACAATTGTTAAATAATGGCAATAACACCGAGTTATTTTTATTTTTCTGAATTTTTAAATTTATTGAAGAATAAAAGAAATTGAAAAATTACCCCAAAATTGTTTAAGTCGACAAAAGTATATAAAAAGGAAGTTGAATATAAAATATAGGAAAAGCCCGTGCAGATCCGGGTACAAGATGTGAGCCGCTCTAGATCAGAGGCTAAAATGCGAGTGCCCTGCGGAGGGCAAGTGGGTGGTTTTTAACGGGCAGTGCAGGCGCAACCTCCGGGTCACTCGAAAACTTAGGAAGGAGAAAATTTTCAAATAGAAAAATTAAGAAAATTCTGTCCTCCTAATCTTTGCCAATGACCGTTTCGGATCTTATCTAAGGCCTAAGTACTGGACTTCGTCCCTCCTATTTTTGGGGGAGAGCGAAGAGAGAGAGAGAGAGAGATTTTAGTGTTAACTTCTTCAAAGAGAAGGCTCGTCATGTATGACTTTGGCAAAATTTATCTCTTTCCTACTCATCTCGGCTCTCCCTTTTATTTTCTTCTATTTTTTATTTAAATGTAAACGGTAAACAATAACGTAGTTGTATATATATATATATATATATATATATATATTTATTTATTGTGACGGTGTCTGAGCACGTCTAAGCTAGTCGGTATATTAGCGTTTCGCAGTGCGATGCTGGCTCCGTGGTTAGAGCGCGTGCCTGGAGATCTCGAGGTCGTGGGTTCAAGTCCCCACGTCGCTTAACTTTTGCGCGATTGTCAACGAGTACGGCTCACCCCGTTACATGGCGCCCAACTAATAAATCCACATGAATAAATCCACAGGCGGAAAGATTCTTCTCTAATGATTCTCCTTTCCGAGAGTATTCTCTCTTTCTTTGATGTCTAATACTGTCCATTGGCTTAAAGATGGCTTGAATTACGGAGTATTGCTCAGTAGATAATGAGATTGAACTATAGTGGTCCTTCTTTACCTGCTCACCTGCCGACTTCAACTATCGAATGTGGTGGCGCTCCAATTCTGAAGAAGTTGATCGCGTTTAAGGTGGGGGGTGTGACGGTGTCTGAGCAGGTCTAAGCTAGTCGGCATATTAGCGTTTCGCAGTGCGACGCTGGTTCCGTGGTTAGAGCGCGTGCCTGGAGATCTCGAGGTCGTAGGTTCAAGTCCCCACGTCGCTTAACTTTTGTGCGATTGTCAACGAGTACAGCTCACCCCGTTACATTGGCGCCCATCAGTGGTTAGATTTAGCTAGAGCAGGGAATATTAGAATTTTGTAGGAAAAACTTAGTGCGAAATCGCGAGTGTTCGTTATAAGCATAAGCGTGCGGAGATATACATTGCGTGTGTAGTGTAGCGATCGAGCGCGAACTTTGGCTTGTGTTTACATCACGCGGCTAGACTTGTCGTCCGCGTACGTAAACATTGCGCGCTTCCAGCTACCGAAAATTTTAGCATTGGCTGATATATTATTTCGGGAAATAAGTTTTATTTTCTCGTTGCGTGATTTATATGCTTGATGTTGGCGATTAATCAGTATATGTAATGACTGGATTAATAGTTGAATAGCGGATCGAATCTCAGATTGCGATTATACTAGGGGAATAATTTTTTGAATATTATTGATTGAACAATTAAGTGTAAATAATGGTTTCTCCCTATTGACATTAAATATTATTTTTATTATTTATATTTATTTAATATAATCATAGTCAAATCGACTGGTTAAGTTTTCTGATTTATATATTGTGTGTAATAGCGTGATTTTGGCGTTCCTAACAGCTATATAGCATACGCGCTCAGCTGATTATATGTGTGCGTGTACCAGTGTATCACCGAAGTAGGGTTAGATACAGGTATACTTTGCGGAGCGTATCGCAACGGCGAAGCGTTGATTTACCGGCAGTGTAGATAATAATTTCTATTTGAATTTTGTTGTGAAATTGAACTTTATTTTTTCGGTGTAAGTATATTTAATTTGAATTGAGATTTTTTGACGAAATATTTTATTTTATTTTGTTTGTTCGTGATACAATTTAAGCGAAATTTTTTTGAATTTAAATTTTAAAGAAAGTAAACTCTTAATTCGAGTACAGCTCGGTGATAAAATTTTTATTTTTGTTGTAAATTTTATTTTGGAATTTTCTTTCGAATCGGAAAATTTTCTTTTGAATTTTTTTCTTCCAGTTTCTGGTTGTAGTTTGGTTGGTAAATTACATATGTGTAATTTGAAATTGCACAGAATTTCGAACGAAGGAGGCTGCGACTGAATTAAGAGCGACACGCGGAATAGTTTTTTTCAATTATTTAAATTTTGGTCATTATTAGTTTGTTTCTTTCGTAATTTGTCTCTTGTATATTTTTTGATTTCGACGGAAAAAATTTGTTTAAGTTAGCGGGATCGCATTCAAATTTTGAAAATGGCAATGCGCGTGAATATTTTCGAAGAAGCGGATCAAGAAATTGAGAGATGGGCAATGTCATTGTCAGAGGATAGACTAAATGATTTATTGCAGAGATTTGAATTGGTAATTGACACGAGTAGATACAGTAATGTTGGTAGGTTAATTAGGCGTTTGCGCTGTGATTACACTGCGTATGATTTTGTTGTGACGAATGAGCCTAGCGATATCGCGATGTCGAGAAGAGACGTAACTTTTCAGAAGATTATTTTGAGAGAAGAAAATTTATCATATGAGACGAAGTCAACGACATGGGTACGATTGAGGTTACCGACGACGTTAGAATCAGAAGCATCAGTTTTAGATGATAATGAAGAGCAAGATGAAGTGACGGTAGGTAACATTTTCCAGATACTCGGGGATAATGATCTAGAGTCGACCAGAGTTTCAAGTGAAGGAGAAGTTGACGTTTCGGGAGTACATCCTATTGTTACAGTAGCGGATGTGCATACGGAAGCTGAAGAAATTGTAGATCTTCAACAGCGAAACGCTTGCACTAATATTGGTGTCGATAAAGATCAAGTTGACTTAGAAGATAAAAAAGCAGATCAAGATAATCAGGATGAAGTGAAAGCGAAATTGCGACAAGAATTAGCTGAACAGCGCGAGTTGGCCAAAACCTCAGAGGCCAGATGGAATGCGTATGCTGTTGAAGTGGAAAGATCCATGGTTGAGCTGAGTGGCTATTATTGCAAATTAAAAGAAGATTTTGAGAAGTTCCAAGTTCAATTCAGAGATACGTTTGTTATGCATAGAGAACCTGATTCTCATAGTACGAAGTTGAACTCGAATGCGACAAGATTTGTGTCCGGTGATACAACTCAGAAGGCTGGAACGAGTGAATTACCATTACGTGTAGAACCCCAAGGTGTGTCTCAAAGGGGGGAGAATCAGCTGCCTCAACAAGTAGAGCAGTTGGAGAATATTCATCTTTTGCAAGACCAATGTATCGTGATGTTGGTAAGATTGCTAGAGAATGGAAAATTCAATTTGATGGTAGCAAGGAAAGTTGTATCGAGGAATTTATTCAGAAAATGAATGAATGTAAAGCGTCATCGCATTTAGATGATACGGATTCATTGAATGCGTTACTCCATGTTATGACGGATGGAGCGTTAATCTGGTGTCGGCAAATGCGTCAGATGTGGAATAGTCGGGGCAAGTTAGCATTTTTGCATTAAGTTTCTTATAACTTTAGTTTTATGATTGAAATGTGTTGTTGGTAACGTACTGAAAATAACCTTAAAGTCTCGACTTCGGGTCAGGTCGGGAACATTGTTATTATTGCAAAATAAACTTAAAAAATGCACTTTTTTTAAGCTTTTCGTGAATAACTTCTTTATGACTCATTTTATGTAAAAAAAGACAGAGATGAAAGTTGTTCAGAATTGAATTTTGTATAAGGTACATATGTTCCCGACTGCGAAATTAAGTTTTTTCATCGTTAAATTGTTAAACAAAAAAAATTTTTTTTTAAATTTCATATTGCTACAGATTTCACAAAAAATAATTTTTTTCATTGGATGAACACCTATAGATGAGTTTTGGTACGAATAATTTAAAAATCGATGTCCGATCTTGATATCTCAAAATGGCGTCTTATTGCAAAATTATTTAGCCTAAAATTTCAAATTCATCTCCAAATTGCCCATGGAACGATAACTTGATCCAACCACCTTTAATCGATAGCTTACGACGTACTTAATAAACGCTAAAAAAAACTTTTTAAAAAATTAATATTTAACAACATTTTTAACAATAAATAATTTTTATTTTCGCCAATTTTGAAGTTAGACGAATGCAGTAAAGTGCATTTTAAAGTACGTAAAAAACCATGAATTTTCATGTAAACTTTATTTAGATCGGACCAATAGGAACGGAGATACGAAAATTTTTTCAATCGATGCTCACGCCGAAACTACTTAATAATTTTTGATGAAATTTAGTTTACAGCTTGCTCAAAAAATACTCTAAATGATGGCATTTTACCCGATAGTTGTAATGGACCTATTTCGTGCAAAACGACCGATGAAAGAATGTGAAATTAGCGCGCGCGGCCGCGCGGCTGCTTCGGCCCGGCGGCGCGGTGGTGGGGGGAGCGCCGCTGCAGCTTTCGGGAACTTTAGATGTTAAATTCTTTTCTCGGCAACCAGAGGTCGTACGGTAATGCTTTTTTTTTAATTTTATGTGTTTTTTTCTCAGCTTTCATGTCGTGTTAATGAAATTGTCGTAGCTGCATCAACAATACTCGAAATTGACTTGTTTTCTAGAAAAAAAAACTTTTTTCGAGGTATACACTATACGTACATGTATATATTGTGCAACAAAATACATTTATGATTATATCTGTGGCTTACAGTAAGAACCACTTAAGTGACATTTTCGTGTTTTCGAGAAAAAGCGATTTCAATGTTTGAAGTAATACGTAAGATCGAAATGTCAGAGAAAAGATCTAAGTATTGGCTCATTTGATTAGGTATCTGATACGGATACAACCGTAGTATTACATTTGTAAATAGTTTCATTATCGACGCCCAAGCTAAACAAATTACTCGAGTTAAGTGGTTCTGCGGGAACTTTGCAGATAAGTGGTTATGCGGTCACTGTCTTTGAGGGCTCGTAACTAATGTAATTTGCGATTAAAAAAATTCGGGCAGGGCATATTTTTAAAGTTTAACTCATGCCCTTTCCAATGGTATAATTAAAATTTTCGAAAATTGTTATTAACTATGAGAAAAAACGGTTTAAAGGAAAAAAGCATGGTTTTTCCACAATTTTTTGTTTTAATTCGAGATTTCAAGAAAGTTTTCATTTGCAATGTATCTGGAACCCCTCTAACCAATGGGATAAATGTCCAAACCTAAAAGATACGTGATTTGGGGATTGATTTCGAACCTCGGTGAGGTTAAACTGGCGCATATTACAATTGAAAATTTTTTACGAAGACTTTTACGAATTTTTTATTCAGAAACCACAAACTTTTGGAAAAAATTTTCAAGAGTAGTAAGTTCTTAGAATCAGCTAAGGAATACGTATAAATTTTATCAGAGCGATTCCAGTAATTTTTTTGTTTTTGCAAATTGACAATTTTTAAAAAATTTAAAAACGTTAAAAATTTTTTTTTTTAATTTAAAAAAACCGACGAATACATCGGTATAGGTAATTAGATATATATTATACCGCTTTACTGTACTCCACACGGTGTATCTCGCACAAAAATAAAAAAAACGAGTGCACTTAACTGGTTCTGTGGTAAAATTTTTACGAGAGACGGAGACGCAGTTAAGTGATTATGCAATCGGCTGGCATTTAAAATATTTGTGCATTTTGAAAATCCTACTATTGTACAATGAAAAAGGGTACTAAGAGCTCCTCGAATTCGACATAAAAAAATTTTTCGCAAAATGTCACTTAAGTGGTTCTTCCTGCAAGCCACAGATATATATCAGTACAAGAATAATAACTGCTTACTATTTTGGTAGTACATATTACTTTTAATGTTTTTGCTACAGAGATTATCTTTACATGTATATTGTATATAGTATACTATAAAACATATTTATGATTATATACATGTGTTTGTGTGTGTGTGTGTGTGGGTGTGTGTGTGTGTGCGTGCGTGCGTGCGTGCGTGCGTGCGTGTGTGTGTACATAAATACGTAAAGAACATGTTTTTTATTCATTTATTCATTGACACACGCATATATATGTATATACATACACACATGTATATAATCATAAATATGTTTTGTAGTACAGTATATACATGCAAGGATAATCTGTTCAACAAAAATATTAAAAATAATATGTACTACTGAAATAGATAAAAGGCAATTTTATCTATCGTATTTGTATAAATAAATACGTACACATACTCCAATACATATATTTAATAAAGTCAGTACAACTCCAAAAATATACTCAAAATTCGAAGCAATAAATTCCAATTGAATCCAACTGATTTTACGGAGATTAATACCTTAATTTAGTATAATATTAAAATAGAAAGCAGTTATTATTCTTGTATTGATATATATAATCATAAATGTATTTTGTTGCACAATATATTCATGTATGTATAGTGTATACCTCGAAAAAAGTTTTTTTTCCAGAAAACAAGTCAATTTCGAGTATTGTTGATGCAGCTACGACAATTTCATTAACACGACATGAAAGCTGAGAAAAAAACACATAAAATTAAAAAAAAAGCATTACCGTACGACCTCTGGTTGCCGAGAAAAGAATTTAACATCAAAAATTATTAAGTAGTTTCGGCGTGAACGTCGATTGAAAAAATTTTCGTATCTCCGTTCCTATTGGTCCGATCTAAATAAAGTTTACATGAAAATTCATGGTTTTTTACGTACTTTAAAATGCACTTTACTGCATTCGTCTAACTTCAAAATTGGCGAAAATAAAAATTATTTATTGTTAAAAATGTTGTTAAATATTAATTTTTTAAAAATTTTTTTTTAGCGTTTATTAAGTACGTCGTAAGCTATCGATTAAAGGTGGTTGGATCAAGTTATCGTTCCATGGGCAATTTGGAGATGAATTTGAAATTTTAGGCTAAATAATTTTGCAATAAGACGCCATTTTGAGATATCAAGATCGGACATCGATTTTTAAATTATTCGTACCAAAACTCATCTATAGGTGTTCATCCAATGAAAAAAATTATTTTTTGTGAAATCTGTAGCAATATGAAATTTAAACAAAATTTTTTTTGTTTAACAATTTAACGATGAAAATACTTAATTTCGCAGTCGTGAATATACGTACCTTATACAAAATTCAATTCTGAACAATTTTCATCTCTATCTTTTTTTACATAAAATGAGTCATAAAGAAGTTATTCACGAAAAGCTTAAAAAAAGTGCATTTTTGAAGTTTATTTTGCAATAATAACAATGTTCCCGACCTGACCCGAAGTCGAGACTTTAAGGTTATTTTCAGTACGTTACCAACAATACATTTCAATCATAAAACTAAAGTTATAAGAAACTTAATGATATTCCACATTTGAACTCCCTGACGCCCGGACTAGAAAACTTGGAAAGATTTTTACTGTGATGCTAGGAAAAGCTATGGTATGGATCAAGATATACAGATGAAGTTGTTAGCGGAAGCGCAAGCGCGTTCACAAGGAGGAGATGAGCCAGTGCGTGATCACATCATGGCGATGCTAGCGATCATGAGTAGGTTGGACGATCCGCCGGAGGTTGCTGTACAGCTGAAAATGATTTACGACAATATGCTAGCCGGAATTAGAATCATCTCAGGCACAGGTGAAGAATATCGGAGATCTTCTTACATTAGCTAGGAATGCTGAGAAGCTAATTCATGATAAGCATCATTATAAGCCTCCTCCTTCACCTAACCGATGTTTCTGGCCGAAATTGGCCTATAAAGGAACATATGTCAAGAATGTTGGGGAGAAGATGAAGAGCGTAACTGCTGTTTCGTCAGTAGCAGAACCTGCTGATTTACGTGAAGCTGTAAGGTCGTTGCAGGAGGCTATTGCTGAGTTAAGGTTACCCCCAGCTGCCAATTCGAGAGGTCATGGAGGAAAGAAATCTAATTTCAAAGGAGCGAAGTCGCAGACCCAGACTACGACTACAGTATCTGACAGCACATCGGAGAAAATAAATGCTGTTTCAGAAGAAAAGAAAAGTGCTCCTAGACAGCCACGAAGTGAGCATAATAAAGATCAGGACTCCGGGGGTCCTTGTAAACCATTTGTGAGGTGTTATGGCTGCGGATGGCCTTGACATACCACGAAAACCTGCCCGGAGTGCTCGCAGCAGAAGAAATCCGTGGAGGAAGTATCCGAAACTTCAGAAGACTCGGGAAACGAGAAAGGGAGCAAGTAGTTCAGGCCCGTACTTCTCCTATTGTTTTGGCGGCCTTTCAAGAAACAGGTCAGGCAACTGAAGAAGCAGTGATGTCTGTTATAGTTTATGATTTATCCCGTAAAGACTGCAGTCGCTGGTGCATACCAGTAGTTATTGGTGATATTCAGTTACTAGTACTTTGTGACTTGGAAGATGCGTGTATCGCTTTAGGTTCGATTGGATTACAAACAGCTTCAGCCATGGAGAAGACTATTGTTCCTTGTAGTGAACCTGGTGCGAAATTCGCTGATGGACAGCTTATGCTGATCTACGGTGTACAAATGCAGTTCACAGTGTTAGATCAATCGCGAATATTAAGTGTTATGGGTTTTAAGTGCACTCAGTTCCGAATGTATACTCGGAATGGATTTTTTGCGAGCATTTAACGCGATCGGTTTACCTAGAGAGAATAGATTGAAAATAGAAGGTGTCACCGAATCAGTTCCTCTAGAAGTTTCTGCTCTCTTAGATGGAGGAGCAAGTGCTCTCGCAGCCATCGGTTTGGCCGATGTCACCTCAGAACAGCGAAAACGCCTACATGCTATTAGACTGTTGGCTTCCAGCTGGGGAAGTACCGTTGGGGTGTACACATCTGATCCAGCACAGTATTGATGTGGGGTTGTGAGACTAATTAAAAAATGTCCAGTGTCAATGAAGATTGAGGGAAAAATAATGCTCAAGTGTTAGAAATGTTGGACGTAGGAGACGTACGCCGTTCTAACCTCAGCTAGACAAGCTCTGTAGTCATAGTCTGCAAATCGGATGGTACCTATCGATTTTGTGTTGACTATCGGAAGCTTAATGTTGTTAAAACCGCGAGTGCGTATCCGCTACCATATATGGATATCGTCTTGAGTAAGTTTCAGAAGAGTGACCGACTTATTAGACCTGAATTAGAGTCGTATACCTTTTCCTATTTGGATGACATTATTAGCACAACCAAGACATTCGATGAGCATCTACATTGGTTAGATGTAGTTCTGAAGAGAATCGCGGAAGCTGGGTTGACAATTAACCGAGGTGAAAGCAGGTTCTGCTGTGACGAAGTTAAGTGTTTAGGCGTTATGGTGAATCGTGAGGGATTTCGTCCAGATCCTCGGGAAGTTGCATCGATTCTAGTGTATCTAGTTCTGAATACTCTGACCAAATTGAAGAGTTTCATGGGAATGATTACCTGATATTGGATATTTCTAGATCGGTTGAGCGATGTCACGAAGCCGTTGAATCTGGTGCTACGTGGCAATGCAAGATTTGCTTGGAGTGCAGCGCAATAGAATGCTTTTAAGCAGGTTAAATTTATACTTGTGACAGCGCTTGTGCTACATGAATCATCGTTCGAAGAAGATTGATTTAGATGATTAGTGAATCGCATCCTTGAAATACATTCAAGAATTAGTCAAAGATTAGAAGTAGTATTTTCAAAGTTATCAGCGAACATTAGTGAATCCTCACGAATTTTCAGATGGGAATATAATTGCTGGTAAACTGTATTGCAAGCCTGAGTTACTTTTAGAAGACGTTCTAGAAGATAGAGATGCTTGAAAGCTGATCGTGTCCACAGAGAAAATATTGCAAGTTTTTCGTGAATCGAACGGCGAATCTATGTCTGGCCATCTGGTTTGTCGTAAGACGTATGAGCGAATTGCAAAATTATGTCTTTTGGAAAGGAATGTACAAGGATGTGTTGAAGTCTATTTAGTCATGCACTGTCTGTCAACAGTGTAGAGTTGAATCTCTGCTAACCTACTGGTACCATGAGAGCGAGAAAGGCCAGTTGTACTAGTAGAAGGGTAGTAGGTGATGTGATTGATCCATTTTTGTGATCTAAGAATGGGATATACTTGCTGGTCCTGTTAGATGTGATTACGCTGTTTTGCCATCGCTTAGTACCAGGCGAGAAAGGAAGAGGCTACTGGGGAAGGAATCTCACAAAATTGCAGAACTGGGAAAAGTAGATTTTAAACTATTTGATTTGTAGTTAGATGTTGGAAAAAGATATATGTTGTCGACATCAAACGGTATGTTCAAGGAGAAGATCCGGCGTTTGCTGAAGATCAAGGTGAAGATGTAAACTCTATTGATGCTTCTGAGGAAGAAGACGGTGATCCTGTAGAAGAAGACGTTCCAAATATCCAGGAAGCGATCGTTAGCGAGAAGAATGAATGTGAGGGGCGAATATTGCACTGGGTGAAAACGTGGATGTTCACGTAAGCGTGATAGGCCGCGCAAAACCCGAATCGTCGTTTCTCGTGATACGAGGGCTCCTGGGGGGGGGGGGGGGAGAAAGCGATTCCCGCAGAGTCTGGATGCGTCAGAAGCTGAAACGGAAATTCACCGGTGGTTAATGCGAAACGCGGCCGACCGAAAGGTTTTAGTAAACAGCGAGACCGCAAGTTGAGTTGTCTCCAAGACGTACGCGATCAAATAAGGCGAATGTTTAGGATAGAATAGGGTAATAGGTTTGAGAACTCTGTTTTCGGCTGACAGCAATCATCGTTTATTTAGGACCATGAGTGACAGCAACAACTCGACAGCCTCGGTAGGCTGGAAGTGCGAGTTCGCTCAAACCTTAGGATTTAAGTTGCTGAAAATACTTTTGTAAAAAAGAAAGCTAATAGTGTTTTAATTTATTTAGCCCTTATCAAACGTTTGATTTGTTTTTTTCTTGCAATGAAGTTTGTTTTTTTTTGCATGTGTTTGAGTTGAAACGCTTTATTTTGAAATTTTATTTTCTTTTGTTTTTATTTTGCAAAGAAATGCTTTATTATTATTTTTTTTGTCGTTTTTGCATACTGGTGAGAGCATTGGAGAGCTGGTACGCTGTAAAAGCTACCCAGTGCCTAGAGATCTCGAGGTCGTGGGTTCAAGTCCCCACGTCGCTTAACTTTTGTGTGATTGTCAACGAGTACAGCTCACCCCGTTACAATATATATATATGTGTCACATTGGAAGTATTTTTCGTAGAAACTAGAGAGAATTTACTTGCAAAATTATTGTATGCATTTTCGCTTTTCGCAAAAAACGCTTCCCTCAGAAGATATGAATTTTTGAAAATTTGCAAAAAAAACCAAACAGCCTGATTTCACCAAATTTGACCCTCTGCAGCTCGAAGGAGCTTGATGGAAAAAAATTGAGAAGCTGTGTTTCTCCGAGTATAGAAGAGATTTAGGATAGTTTGAATAAAAAAAAATTTAGCCGATCGATCTCACAGAGAATCACACAATATATATAATCATTAATTTCACGAGAGCCCTACAACGAATTTGCTACGTATTTCAAATGTGCATAACTTGTATCCAGTTCATCAAATTATAAACAATTTTAGAATTAATTTATAACTCTTTTACAACAATTTTTTCTATATTAATACATAAGTGAAATGTCGTTTCCAAAGGGATTGGGATTATTAAAATAATGTGGTTTATTATATAAAAATGCGAAAAAGAAAACTTTTTACATTTTGTCGATCGGAAAGCCAAGTAGCAATCGACGGCAATCAATATCTATTCGCAGTTTTTAGAAACTAGAAATAATAGGTCTGGTAAGTATGACCACGTGAAAACTTTTTCAATTTTTGGACCCCTAGAAGTTTCCAATCAACCGTGGAATTGCACATATGGAAAATTTTTTTTGAAACGACACTTAGGTGTCTTAAAAAATATTCACTTTTTAATAGGAATACTATCAAGCCTATCTTATTTATTTTATTACGTCTTAAAATTTAAGACAAATGTATTTGAATAATTTATTATTATTGTTATAATTAATTTTTATTGTTTATTACGTCTTAAAATTTAAGACAAATATATTTGAATAATGTTTGAAGTTTTTAGATAATTGAGTGATTTAAATAAAAAATAACCTTTGTTGAAACGCTTGTACAAAATTACCTCTAACTCTAACAAAATATTGATTCATCTACAACCATCATCAGATGATTGCTTTTAACTTCTTTTTTTACATTTTATGTTTCAATAATTTTTTTGTAGTACGACTAGCCATACATACATATAATACATATAATCTTTTAATAAAGGCCGAATAATATAAAAAATAAGCTTTAATTAAAAAAATATCGAAAAAAACAATCGCTCCTTCAAATACTTGTAGTTTTTACCCAAATAAACGTTTTGAATAAGCTTTATTTTGAAAAAAAGATCTTTTATCATACCTTTTTCAAGAAATAATAGTTCATTCCATGGTAATATTAGCTGTATATAATATTTTCATGAAAATTGAGATTGCGTAAATACATGTTTGATCCTCTTTTATATAGGTATCTCTATATGAAAAAGTAATGAACCATTAACTAGAACCAGACATGTGCACATACAAATAAATCAACTTTTTGGAGGCATAACTAAACAAGTGCACTTTTTTACTTTCAACACAGTATAATTGAATAAAGACACAATGATTTTATTACGATAGATGTATATGATAATTACATTACGTATTATACTTGATTAAATTTGTATATTTTAATTTTCTTTATAAATATTCATTTACCAAACGCAGTCATATAATTCATAATAGATAGAGTTCAGTACTTATTGCTTAATTTACTATGAGGTATGTAAGTACCAATAGTTGTAAGCTGCAAATTTTATATCACTTATACTGAGTAGTTCAATCTACAAAAATAACATAATGTGGGAGTGTATGCGTAGAGTGTATGGAGTGAGAGGGAGGAAGGGAGGGATGTGCAAAAGCAGGTAAGAACGGACCTCGAGTGCTTGAGAGGGATGAGGCTGACCCCGAGCGTCAGTCCCAGAGTGACCTCGAATGAATATAGACCGGTGTGTTAGACGGAACGAAGTATCATGTAGCATTTCCATCGATTAATATAGTTATGTTGTTATCCAATTGTAGTTGTTCTTTATTTAACACAACCCTGTACATAACACCATCTTTCCCACAATAACACTTTTATTTCGAATTTATTATATATCTTTGCGGCATAACTAGACAAGTGCACTCTTTCATATACTTGACGCTGATATTTTTAACTGTTCAAAAATTAAATTATGAAAAGTGCATAGGTCCAGTTATGACTTGAAGATACAGATATATATTTTTTAATACTTGTGAAAAAAAGTTATAATCGGTATTCAGCGTACAGTTCAAGTCTCATATGATAAAATAAAATTTATAGCAGATTAAAAATAAATTACTACGTAATAACTTCGGAAGAAAAAAAGTCGTTGAAATTGACTGTATGAGTAAAAATTTAAATTTCTTATTATTTCCGAATAGGAATAACTTTCTGCTTAAATCAAGATGAATTTTTTTTTCTTTTGGATCCAGAATTTTTAGTATGTTTTGTTTTTATTTTAACTAAATTATTAACTTGTACAATATTGCACTTGAAGAAGTGCAATTTCACGAAGGTAAAATTTTAAGTGATAATCTTTATTGTATCACGAAATCTATGCATTATCAATTATATTATATCGTTGTATAATTAATGCATAACATGCATATTTTTACCACAGAACCGTAAATCTACTTACTTTTTTTGAAGACTTTGATGATTTATACGAGTCGTCACCAATAATTTCATTATTGTCTTTAACTTCGCGTTTTTTCCGAGTATCGTATCTCAATAGAGAATTTTCTTCGGATATTTGAGAATCACCTGAAAAAAAATAACATATCATAAAATTGTAAGCATGCAAAATATTTACTACTAATTTTTAAATCCGGATCTCTACTGCTCCCTTGATATATAGTTTAGGCAAGAAATTTTTGTAATTATGCCATTTTTTTAGATTTGAGACCAAAAATTTGAGAAAATAAAGAAATTGCGTACTTATCGTAAAAGTGCTAGAAGAGACTAAAACTTTTTTTTAATTATAGTGATGAGTTGTCGACTATTTTTATAAAGGATCATGAACATTTGTTGAAAATTTAAAATAATATCGGGTTTTCACTTTATATCTATCACAAAATGTTTGCTCTTTTTTTTATTTATTATAGCCTACCCAAGTCCTCTTTATGAGTCTTATACGGCTCTTCCCACTGCCCGATACCATACAATGGTAGTGGCCAGTGAGGTTCCCTATAATCGGAATGCATGTGCACCACATCAGAATGTAGTCCGCATGCATCTCAACTGGACCTACAGTTTAGCTACACATCCATAGATTGCGTACAGTGGGATCCCAACCACTGGAGCTTCGACGTTATAAGACACTTAAGTATATACATACAGGTGTATGTAAACATAGAGGTGTCCCAATGTCAGAAAAGCCGAGAGCCGGGATCGAACCCAGAACTTCTGGATCACGAGTCCGACACTCTGCCTACTGAACCGTCTCCGCTCTAAAATTTGCTCTGATGATTTGATATTGGAAAACCATTGATATATGTAAATTTATAACTCTTTTTGGATGATTTCGAATGCCTCTATATAATGCACAATGTGTGCGTGTGTGCGTGCGTGCGTGGGTGTGCGTATGTGTATGTGTGGTATGTGTGTGTGTGTGTGTGTGTGGGTTACTATGCTCGTGCTTCTAACCTCATAGATGTCTAGGAGCAAAGTAGGTTTTCGTAGCTGATTGAGAACCAGGGTGATTCCTATGTATTTTTACCTCCTAATTACGAAAGTTAAGGGTGTATAGGTCTGAAATAGTTTGGATAAATTGTAATTCACCATTTAATTGTTTAAAAATCGCCAAAACACAACGTACTTCAATGAATAAACAGAAAATAAAATCTCACAAGTAAATTATATAATACCAAAAAATGCAAGGAGTTTGAAATTTTTTGAAAAAGGTGACTAGAAGCTGACATATTGCAAAATTAGTGTAAAAATGTATGTTCTTTAATACTCCTGCGTTCATTATTTCCCCTAGAGGTGTGGTTTTTTTTGGTCATAAATTTGAACTTGTTAATAGCTTATTTTTAAAGCGAGTAATGACGTGCTTGCGAAGTCTATACGTAGATTCAGTTTAAAGTAGTAATAAATCAATAAGTAAACAAGCGATTCAGTTTAAAATTCTTATGAAATCGGCGAGATTAATTTGTTTGTAAGCCGATTACATTAGGTATAATACGGCCAAAAAAAGTGAATAAGATCTAAGAAATATTCTTATCACAGAGCATAACAATCAAAATATGTTTCGAATCGTTTCATTAATTTTCTATTTACCTGAGTAAAGCGTGATGGTGAAAGAGTGAATTTGAATACCAATCATGCCCAAGCTGCTCATGCTGTATGCCGCATTACGAGATATATTTTTATGTATAGCCATTGATCATCGAGGTTTTTATAATAGTATTAAAATAAAGTACATTTTGTTAAATATATTATGTTAAAGAACATGATATTACATTATGTTAAAAATCACTTTGGTCACAAAAAGCATCTTCCAATCTGAAGTCAACTTCTTTTAAATATTCATTTAAAATATCAAAACATTTATTAATAAAATCTACATTATATTTGTCCTAAACTATTGTTGCTCTACTTTAAGCCTATTTGAATAAACTATTTGCGATTTAGTTTTTTTTTTCGTTTAGTGTACACAAAAGAAATATCTTCGCTAAACAGATCTATCAAATAAGATTTTATCATTTCATTTTTCACATTAATACCGTCGCCGCTTTTTACGATAATAAGACTCAATACATCACTCGACGAGAATATTTTGTGGTTCTATAGATTTGATAATATACTTAATTATATTACTTATTGCAGTAGATGTATTCTCCATTGATTCTTGTGAATCTTTCTCTTTATTTTTATTATAAGCTTGCTTCTAATTCCGCATACAAGTCGAACGATATATCAATTTGGCAGCCACAAAGGTTTCTTACCCTAGGGTCCTTTTCTCAAAAGGAACAGCATTTTTGCGTTCTACTGGGCGGGTTGTGGATAGTGGAAAGGCTAGAGAGGGCAGTAGGAATAGGAAACTAATCCCAGTCTCTCTGGTTAGTCGCTAATGAAATACGCGACCGCGGACAATGGAGCCTACTCAGAGGGTGAAATGTTAACCATGGCTGAGAGCAAAGGTAAAAAATTTACCCAATGTGGTAACCGTCAAGGAAATCCTCTCGCTTCCTTGTACAAACCCATTCGGATTATGGGGGAGAGCTCACGAATGCTGGAGACTAGTGCGCCTGAGATTGATCATTTGTCTCAGGAACTTCGACAAATGAGAAAGGGGAACCTCAACTTCCAGATGGAGGATATGCAGATAAACACTACGACCGAAGACGATTTTTTTTCTATAAGAAGACAAGTTGACTCTGCAGATTCCGAAACTGAGCACATGTTTCTCGAAGAAACTGATATAACCAGAGGAGAGTCAGAGGAAAAATTAAAGAAAAAGAAGAAATTAAAGCGTGCGGATACCCTTACTGACCGAGAGGGACTTCATCCGCGGAATTAAAAAAACGGTAGAGAAGTACGTCAGAGCTAATTCCTTGAATTCAACACCATTGGAAGATATACAGAAGGAATAACCGGCAAATATAGTTGACAATTTTCCTGCAATGAAAATAGAGAGGAATATGCAAAGGGCTGAAGCGGTGGAGTCGTTTCCTAAACCCGGTGCATCAAAAGATAAAATGCTCCCAAAAAAAGGATAAGCGACCAAAAGGATACAATCCGGGGAGGGGGAGGAAAACACTGCAAAAAAGACCAACCGTCGACAAATCTTCAATCTCCTGAAGAATTTCAGGTCGCCATCGTAAATCGATCACATCCAGATGGCAGAATGGATTTAAACAAGTAGTTAGAACTTTCAACTTGGAAATGAAAGCGAGAATTCCGGTATCTACAGCTGAAAGGTTAGAGGAGTGAAGAGAAAAGAAGATGAGCTTTGACGGGGCTGGCTAGCAGAGAGGATTCAGAATTATTGGTTGTAGCAACTAGAGGTCACAAGGCTTATTGAAGAAAACAATTGGTAGCAGGAATGAACCCAGGCAGGGAGCTAAACCTGAGGCAATACCTAGATCGATACTGCCCCTCAGATAAATCATAATAGTCTGGATACCACTTTCCACCCCAGAAGACCAGACCATGATGAAAATCATGGTAAGACAAAACAAGGGGCTCAACACTCAAAACTAGAGAATTATCTTCAGTAGCAAGTAAAAACGGAAACGGCAAAGACCTTGTCATTGCCGTTGACGTAGAGTCTCTTGTGAAGCTAAGAGAGACAGAGGAAAGCATGAAGTTCGGTCTCAGAACGTTGAAGGCAAGGCTCCACAATGCGAGTAAACAGTGAAAGGAGTAAGAGACTGCAGGTGGTGCAAATTAATTTGCATTAATACGAAGCAGCCCCGCTAAATTTGTGAAAATAGAAAAAATTTTTTTCAATTTCGCAATTTTTCTGCTGTTCATTGCGGTAGGACTTCCTCATTCGACTCGATGTTCGAAGTTGCGTCGCTATATCTGTTACCGACATTTGCAGCTACATAACCCAACCCTATAGTGGAAAACAAATTGAATGGCGGTCCGTTCGCGTTCCGGTTCGCCCAATCTTATCCATGTTCCTTTGTGATCTCGCAATTTTCAATATTTAATTAGAAATACAAAATCGATGCAACTTTGACTGCGCGCCGTTGCATCGTCATCGCAATCGATTATTCTGCAGAGGATAAAAGTACTGACGCTCAACAGATTTTTTTTCAAAAATTAATTTTTTTAACTTTTTTATCTTGCATATCTCGATGTTGCAGTTGGTTTCATTGGAAAGGGCACCCCCAAAATATGGTAAACCCGTCGGGATGGCCCAAAAATTTGGTACCATTTACGAAAAATCGTTTGGGTATATTTTTTTTCGGTCAGGTAGTGTATATATATACACACACACACACACACACACACTAGGGAGTACCACCCCGCTGCTCACTCCGCTCGCCAACCCTCTTCGCTTCAATTTCTAATTTTTCGAAGACCTTCAACTTATCATTTCAAATCATAATGATTTCACGTTCCTCCTATATTTTCAATCATGAATTTCACCTCCAGCTATGCCGTAATCCCTATGTATCCCTCTACGTATTCACCTATGACTTTGAGCTCTGTCCTCAAACTATCACCTCCACACATATCCCTCAGCCTCCATCTGTCGTCTCTACTCTTTACCTATCGTTTACGCCCTTCTCTGATCGCCTATATCATCCACCTACCGCCTCCAATCATAATCCCTTCACTCTCCATCTATTGCCTCCAATCATGATCCTTTCACCCTTCACTTATCGCCTTCAATCATTATCTCCTCACCCTCCAGCTTTTATCTCTGCATATTATCAACACTCTCAAGTAATCATTTTCAATCATAATGTTTTTATGCTCCTGCCCATCCCTCGTACCCCTAGAACCCTTTACCCTTTACCTCTTGCATCAGGTTATTACCTTCAACCTTCACCTATACTCAATAACAAAATTATATCAAACAGGGCTGCACACCATTTTTACATAGACTTTAAATGTAAAACCATAACCGAGTATCGTATCAACCAGATTTTTGATCGCTTGATCTGCAAAGTTTGTAGCTACAAAACTAATCAGCAAAATTGAAAAAGACAGGAGTCAAAAGACTTGACTGTAGTTTTACTAAAAGCAAGTAGCATCAGTTACCTGACTATAAATTGCCTGGCCTATGAAAATTCGCGATGATAGATGTAAACGAGTATTGCGTCTACCAGATATTCGATCGCTCGAACGCTACAGCTGGTCACGCTAACGAAAATCAAGTTGACATGATACCCGAAATCTGTTAGACGCGATACTCGTTTATCGCTATCATCGCGAATTTTCATAGTCTACTCTCTTAAGGGGTTATGACAGTGTTAAAACCTGAAAAAAAAGAAAAATTGTTAGTGTTGTAAAAAATTAATAGATATATAGGTGCTCTAAAAACTATATTTTTGCTTTTAAATACAAGTATTATACATCACTTTTATGCATAAATAATATGCATAAAGTGAGTGTAACATTTAAAAACAATTAAAGATATTTGCTTACCAAAAATCATGATTTTCATCACTTTTATTTACTTGCCGCATGTTTCTGATGGAACCGTACCATCAATCCTGTTGAATCAAAGTGCCAAATCTTCATTATGAGTCTGGTCTCAGACTAAGTGGAACAGATTCCTGAAAAAAAAAATTAATATAATTAATTAAACATATATTGACAATATTAATAATTATAGTGAATGTTCCATATGTAAACATACGTAACATTCTCTTTGAACTTATTTTTGCCAATTCTGCTCCACTCAGTTTGTGACCGTACTCATTAGGAAGGTTTTCCACTTTGGTTCATCCGGATTGATGTTACGGTTCCTTCAGAAAGCTGCGGCAAGTACATCAAAAGCATGAAAAAACTAAATTTGAGTAAAAGGCATTTAAAGTTTATAATGTAAATCATACAAATGAACTCAGCTATACTTACAGAAAATATCCGGCATACCTTGATTTGCTTTTGGTACTCAAATATACATACAATAAAGTATATTTGGTGGTACGCGCATGTCATGCTGTGGGATAATAGTATTTAGAAACTGAAAATAAAATAAAGATTATCGTTAGCTATTCATAATCAAGTTATGTTTATGAATTACAATTACATGCAATACTTACCATTCTTAAATACACTTCAAGTTATTAAAAAGTAGGCAAAATAATACTCCAGACAGTCAATATAAACTCCCATCTTGCTGGCTTGCACCCGTATACCTAAAAGCAAAAAATAAACCAACAAAGAAAAAGCTCATTATGAACACAATTATAAGTAATTAGTTTCCAATACTTAGCTGAATAATTTTTGTACTCTGCAGAAGCTCTTGCACTTTTACAACACCACTGCGTCTGTGTAGTGAACTATCTTCACTACTCAAATAGTGATTTTTCAGATACTTGTAAATTTTAGAATCCACCTAGTCACTGCGTCTGTGTAGTGAACTATCTTCACTGTTAAAATAGTGATTGTTTAGATACTTGTAAATTTTAGAATCCACATACGAGTGTGTGCGTGCGTTTATGTGCGTACGTGTGCCTGCGTGCTTACGTGTGTATATTTTGGAGGAAAAAAACTTTCTCTGATATTTATTATAACACGGCAAAGATTTTACCGCCAAAAGTTTTGTCGGTACATTTTGGAGAGAATACTTTTCTATTTTCTTTCAGTCTTTATGTACATGTGTATATATGTACACACTTCAAGTATTTTCATTCAAAATTTGAGGATGCGATTTTTAACTTCTTAAAAATTGCGTCGAAGCATTTTGGAGGGAAACTCATCGGTATGGGATATGTTCAATTAGACACTAAGTATTTTCATTCAAAATTTGAGGATGCGATTTTTAACTTCTTAAAAATGCGGCGACATAATTTTGGAGGGAAACTCATCGGTATGGGGTATGTTCAATTAGTAGCGGTACGTAGTACTAGGCATGCATGTGAAAGATAGAACGTGCACGCGAGTCGTCACGGGCAAGCATTAAGACGGGGTGTATGAAAGAAATAGTTCATGGAGAGTAAGGTGGGGACCGCGAAACTGAGAGTAGCCTAGGACTATGCGAGAGCATCACAGTGATTATATAGTGTAGGACACATCGCAGAATAGGAACGCGATGGTAAACCCGAAAGGCGACGGGAGGTGGAGACTAAGAAAATGATGATGCTGAATACCCGCGCTGGACGGCGGCCATCGTGGGCATACATGTATACATGTGTGTATATGCATACATGAAATACACACACGCACACATACATACATACATACATATGTACGTACATACATACATACGTACATACATACATATGTACATACATACATACATACATACATATGTACATACATACATACATACATACATATGTACATACATACATACATACATACATACATACATACATATGTACATACATACATACATACATACATACACACATACATACATACATACATACGTACATACATACATACATACATACATACATACATACGTACATACATACATACTGAAACGGCCGGCTACGATGAACAAACCACCGTCGGTACAATCTACCTTACCATAGAGGAAGAACAACAGACTTCAGCAAGACGCCACGTCAAACACAAGCGCTCCCGCCACGGAAGCAGTACACACAGCAGCGCCACCTGATTAACTCAGGAGGGTAGTGGTAGTCACTCTTGCGGAGGCGGTTTCGACCCCTCCCTCGACCGACTCGCGATACATTGCTATTCTTGAGTCTCGAACTCACGTGCCGGGATAGATAAACCTTTCTGGCCCGTTTCATTGGCGCCCGAACAGGGACTCGAGACATTAGTAATATTACGAGAGAGTCACGGGAAGTTGATATTTTTGAACAAATAACTATTTATAAATTCACGTGAAACAATTATCTTTTACAATGGCAGATCACGACGAACGACACAGGCGATACGCCCAATCGTTCGAAGATTTAAAAAACACACACTCTGATACATTAACAGAAGAACAAAAATGGCAAATTCAAGTAGACTCACAAATAACAAATTTACACTTCGAAACAAATGACCTCGGCAATAGAGTAACCGCATTAGAAAATTCCACGGGGACACCAAAAACTGACAAAATCACATTAAAACATAAAAGTGAAAAATCGGCGATCGATGAACAATTAGACACACTAACTGCATACGTAGAATCCCTCCGGGAAGAAATAAAAACTCTCAAAGAAAAAAATGCTACGTTAGAAGATGACGTGGACAAATTGATATCACACGACGCGACACACGCGGCAAAGATAAATCAAATAGAAAACAAAATACAAATCGACAAAGACGATATGACAAAGTCAATAAGTAAAATCGAAAGATTAGCTAAAGCCTCTAGAACGTCAAGCGACACGACAGACAATTCCAGAAAGCTAAAATTAGATCCACCGAAATTCAAAGGTCTCGCGTCGGAAAGACCGATTAAATTTATTAAAGAATTAGAGTCATACGCAGAAGCACTTAACCCCGACGAATACGAGCTGAAACACCTGATTTCTCAGACTCTAGAAGGGGACGCACAAAACTGGTGGTATTTACAATCGAATATAAAAACAATTAATGAATTTGTAATATGCTTCAAAGAAAGATTCTGGAACCGAAACATCCAACGCGAAAAATCCACGCGACTCGAATATGGGCAATATCGTTCAGGAAAATTCTCGCGAGTTAGCTACGCCACTTACATGTGCAACTTGGCTCGGGATCTCGAAATGAAAATATCCGACGAAGAAATTATTCAAAAAATAGCCGATCATTTTGAACGCGATATTCGTCGTACCGTAATGTCACAAAAAATCAACAACATTAACGAATTCTTAGTAATACTAACTGACTATGACAACGACGACAATAAAACACGTCGCAACACTAATGAAACTCCAAATAAAACCGAAAAAAGTCAAAATTCCTCAACAGGAGAAAATCCGAGTGACACTAAAGCTAAACCACCGGGTAAACAATGGTCAAATAAGCCAAAAACTATCCAAGCAATATGCAAAAACTCAAATCAAACTAAAAATCCCCAAGGAGGGGGAACAAATTCACAAAACAAACATGACACCGGGATATTCAATTTCGAAGCAGATCCGCAAGATATCCTCAAAACTTTAAAAAACGAAGAATAGTTACACATAAAAATGACGCGCTTTCAAAAAAACACGAAAGTAAATGTGTAACTCAAATCGCGTCAATAATAGAAGACCCCCGGAAGGAACTTCTACGCGATATTAGCCCCTCTGGCGAAAACATAGAAGTTTTACATTGTCCGGAAATAGAAATCGAAATTGAACAAACCAAAACAAACGCACTTATCGATACAGGTAGCGAGGTCACTGCTATATCCGAGGAATTCTACTATCAGAACCTCGAGAAATTCAAAAAATGCCCTACGTTACCGATAAGTGGCAAAACAATAAAAAACGCGACTGGCAATAAATCCACGCGAATAAAACTACAAGTACAACTAAACACAAAAATAAATCAAATCAAAACAAAAATAATATATATAGTAATACCAAAACTCATAAAACCGTGTATAATAGGTTATGATACCATTAAGACACTACAAATGTTAATAAACACCGCCGGGCAAGAAATACTCTTCAAATCTCAAAACATGGACGGTATTATAAAATACGTCGACAAAACTATCCCGAATAACGACTACCAAAGTCTCGCGATAGTACAAAGATCTGAATTCTCTACTAGTGAGGCTGATCATTACCTCGAATATTCAAATACAGATAACGAGGAAAACTATAATAATCCGGACGAACTTTCAGAATTAGAAATCGACGGAAAAATAAACGAATGTGTTGACCTATCAACAACACAAAAAACAAAACTAAAAAACTTAATTATAAAACACAAAGAGATTTTTGAAAAAAAACCGGGCTTATTAACAACCTACGAACACGAATTAATATTAACAGACAAGAAACCTTGGTTTACTCGTCAATATCCAATTCCGATTCATGACCGCGAAGACGCGTTAAAAGAAATTCAAAAAATGTTAAATTTAAAAATTATACGGCGATCAAATAGCGTTTACATAAATCCTATAAAAATCGTCCGCAAAAAAGACGGATCAATCCGTCCGTGTCTAGCAGCACAAAAATTAAATTCCGTATTACACAACAATTATGAAGGTCCGCCGGGCATCGACGAAATATTACAAAGATGTGCAAACAAACCGATTATGAGTATATCCGATTTTACGTCGAGTTATTGGCAAATCAAACTAACGGAAGAATCTCGGAAGTATACAGCATTTAAGATCGATTCACATGTTTATGAATTTAACGTAGTACCGTTCGGTATAAAAACCAGCGGAGCCGCATTAATCAGAGGACTAACAGAAGCCACTTGGGACTTCGAGAAATTTTTAGTACTATTTGTCGATGACCTAATGGTCGGGTCAAACAATTTCGATGAACACTTACAACATTTACACTTATTATACACCAGACTACGGAAACATAACCTACGGTTGAACTTTAAGAAAACAAAAATTCTTTTGTAAAGAAATAGAATTTCTCGGTCATTTTATTTCAGCCAAAGGCATCCGGCCGGATCCGGAAAAAATCCGAACAATAAAACACTTTACCCCACCAAAAAATTTAAAAGCACTACAAAGCTTTATTGGATTTATTAATTTCTACTCTAAGTTCACTAAACAATTTGCAGACCACTTGGTCCCATTATTAGATTTACTTAAAAACAAAAAAGTATTTATTTGGACTGAAAGACATCAAAATGCTTTTGAAAAAATAAAATCTTTATTTAACGAAAATATGTTTTTAGTTTATGCGAATCCAAAAAAGCCATTTATTTTAACCACAGACGCTTCGGATTACGCTTGTGCCGCGGCACTATCTCAAACAAACGACAGAGGCGACGAAGAAATCGTCTGCTTTGTCAGCAGAACATTTAAAGGGAGCGAATGCTCATACTTCACCACTGAAAAAGAAATGCTCGCCCTAGTATGGGCTTTGAAAAAATTAAACTCATATCTAAAAGGAGCGCCTGATATCATAGTCAGAACAGACCACGAAGCATTAACATTTCTACAAACGTGCAAATTTAACAACCAGCGCCTTCAACGCTGGAGCTTAGCTATTCAGGACTATAATATCAGGCCCCAACACATTCCTGGTAAACAAAACGCAGTCGCAGATTATTTAAGTCGCATGGATAATAGCGAAAAATTAAAAATAGAATCACAATCAGAAATCATAATAGCGGCACTCACACAAACACGTACAGATAGCCTGAAAAAACTTTGCAAATCCATTGAAAACGAACAAAATCATGACCACGATACAATCAACATAAAACAAAAGCTTGAAGAAAGAGATAAAAATATGATGCGAAGATTCGAAATCAGAAACAACCTGCTGTACAAAAAATCAAACATAAGAGAAAAAATCGTTATTCCAAAAAATATTGTAAAACCATTTACCATCGAAACACACAAAGCGTACGCCCACATAGGCGGTAGAAAACTGTATAAAATGATAGGAGAACACTTCTACGCTAAGGGTCTACGTAAAAAGATTGCCCAGGCTATTAAGAACTGTGACAATTGTCAACGTACAAAACCTTTAAACACAAAATATAAAGAAATAGCCCAACCAATCTTGACACGTAAACCTAACGAGCTACTATCAATCGATTTTTACGGGCCCCTGCCATCTTCAGGAGGGGGGGCAAAATATTTATTAACCACAATTGATGCATTCAGTAAATTTGTTGTTTTTTACCCTCTCAGAAGAGCAACGGCAGGAGCCACGTTAAATAAATTATTAAACGATTATATACCAAAATTCGGAAAACCCGAAAAAATAATCTGCGACCACGAACACAGTTTACCAGTGAAAAATTCCGAAAAACATTAGAATCTGAAAAAATCAAAATAATATATTCATCTATAAGACACCCGCAAAGCAATGTAATCGAAAGGGTGCATAGAGAAATCGGTAGATTCATGCGTACACTATTAGACGAGAAACACAAAACGTGGAGTAGAATTGTACCAACGATTCAAACAATCCTAAACGAAATCCACCACGATACAACAAACTGTACACCACTAGAACTACATTGTAATAGGCAGCCAACACGAGTATGGCAAACAATTTTACACATTCCAAACACACACAAAAATACATCACACGAACAAAGAATATATCTAGCAAAAGAAAGAGCGACAAAAATAGCCACAAAACGAGCAAATAAGAAAAATACTCAAAACCATTTTACGTTCAAAAAAGACGACAATGTACTAATAAAAGCATTAAATGTAACCGATTCGGAAGGCGGTAAAATTGCTAAGTTTTTAAACATATTCGAAGGCCCATTCAAAATAAAAGAAGTCATTGGACTCGACACATATTTGCTAGAAAACCCAACTACAAAGAAAGAACGAGGAAAGTTCCATGTACAAAATCTAAAACCATATTTCGAATAAAATAAAAACTTAGCAACATAAATTATATACACACTAGAAGAACAAACTGTATACCCATGCTCAGTTACGAAAAATAGACTATATAAAATCACGGGCGACCGCGAAAAGTTCTAAGAAAATGTCACAAATAACAACCAAACGCGTGAAGAGCTTCGTGCTCGCCAATACAACAGTAATCGTCAAACCGGCAACATGTCAAGACCGCTAAAGACTGACGCAGCGACACAAACGTGCGGAAAGACGGGGCGATGCACCCAAGCAACGCTGGTGACCCGAGCCATGCTGGAAGAAGGACGGCACTGGGCCCAAACGTTTCCCCACCAAGACGTCCACTACATCGCCTTCATAAAGCCAAGGCCATATACCGCAACCATTCGGCCGGAGTCCAACGCGCTATGCCGGACGACGCAGACATCACCGCTGAAACACCGGCGCACGCAGACCCCAACCGAATGGCTAAGAACCAGCTCGCCAACAAGAACGCCAGCGGCCACACCGCCAGCCCAAGAAGACGCGAGCATAATGTCACCACCTCCACCACCTCCACCACCAGCAAAACGCATAAGATCGACGGCAGCCGGGCCTCAAAAACCACGAACACCACCAAGTATTTCGCTGCCGCCGATCTTAAGAACACCAACAAGGCCGGCAAAACCAGCCACCCAAGTGCCACCAGCAACGCAACGGAGCGAGGAATACTCCCCCGCCTCCCTCGACGAAACCCGGGCAGACGCCCAAACTTGGAGGGCAGAGACGAAGCGCGAGGTGGAAAGGAGGAGAAGGGCAGCAGAGATCGCCAAGCTATCTCGCATCCTCGCCGAATGGAGAACGCTCGGTGAAATAAACATCGACGAATACAAAGAATTCGCCGAAGCACCATAAAGTACGCGACACGCACCGAAACAATGATAATTCTTTTTGTGATAACGAACAGTATTTTTTTAATATTATGTCAAATAAGTTGTCTATTTTTTTTCCGGAGCGGATATACAGTTTGTTTTTTTTTAAATATTTTGTAATAAAAACACACAAATGTAAATACTTGCAATATTATTTTTCACGATGGTTTGCTCACCAACCTGCCTGTCTACAACTTAAAACAAAAATTTGTTATCGGCCTAACCTCAACAATTTTTGTTGGGGGGGCAATGAAACGGCCGGCTACGATGAACAAACCACCGTCGGTACAATCTACCTTACCATAGAGGAAGAACAACAAACTTCAGCAAGACGCCACGTCAAACACAAGCGCTCCCGCCACGGAAGCAGTACACACAGCAGCGCCACCTTTTTCACGCCTAGTACAAGCGAGCGCCGGGAGGGGGAGCAACGGCTTAAACACAGCAGCATAGGCGCCGGACCAGTATAAAAGCCAGCGCAACAGCAGAGAGATCGTCATTCGCCTGTAGCTCCAGCAGCGAGCAAGACCCTCTCGAGGGAAATGCGCACCTGCTCCCGGCCACGTGCATCCTGATGCCTCATGAGCATAGCGCTCGGATAGGGATTGTACAACGCCATTCCCCCCCTTATTGCACTAAGGAGCTACTTAAATTCACTCTGTCCATTGAAACTAAATAAATAATTATTAAAGTCAAGCTAAAACTCTTTTGCCTAACTCTTCCTCCGACCTTCTCTCCCCCTCGTACAGGGCGAGGGTGTCACGTTACCTGCGCATCAGGTACTTGACAACCCGTACCCCGACGGCTGTGTGGAGGCCCTCCTAAGTCGATAAACGACGAGTCATACCGAGATTGACCTCCGCCGTTTATCGACGAGCAGCATCCCCCTGATTAACTCAGGAGGGTAGTGATAGTCACTCTTGCGGAGGCGGTTTCGACCCCTCCCTCGACCGACTCGCGATACATTGCTATTCTTGAGTCTCGAACTCACGTGCCGGGATAGATAAACCTTTCTGGCCCGTTTCAATACATACATACATACGTACATACATACATACATACATACGTACATACATACATACATACATACATATGTACATACATACCTACATACATATGTACACACACACACAGATATATATGTACATATATGTATATATATATACATGTATGTACATATGTATGTATGTATGTACATATGTATGTATGTATGTATGTATGCAGATACACACATGTATACATATATGCCCACGATGGCCGCCGTCCAGCGTGGGAATTCAGCATCATCATTTTCTTAGTCTCCACCTCCCGTCGCCTTTCGGGTTTACCATCGCGTTCCTATTCTGCTATGTGTCCTGCACTATATAATCACTGTGATGCTCTCGCATAGTCCTAGGCTACTCTCAGTTTCGCGGTCCCACCTTACTCTCCATGAACTATTTCTTTCATACACCCGGTCTTAACACTTGCCCATGACGATTCGCGTGCACGTTCTCTCTTTCACATGCATGCCTAGTACTACGTACCGCTACTAATTGAACATATCCCATACCGATGAGTTTCCCTCCAAAATTATGTCGCCGCATTTTTTAAGAAGTTAAAAATCGCATCCTCAAATTTTGAATGAAAATACTTGAAGTGTCTAATTGAACATATCCCATACCGATAAGTTTCCCTCCAAAATGCTGAGACGCAATTTTTAAGAAGTTAAAAATCGCATCCTCAAATTTTGAATGAAAATACTTGAAGTGTCTAATTGAACATATCCCATACCGATGAGTTTCCCTCCAAAATGCTGCGACGCAATTTTTAAGAAGTTAAAAATCGCATCCTCAAATTTTGAATGAAAATACTTGAAGTGTGTACATATATACACATGTACATAAAGACTGAAAGAAAATAGAAAAGTATTCTCTCCAAAATGTACCGACAAAACTTTTGGCGGTAAAATCTTTGCCGCGTTATAATAAATATCAGAGAAAGTTTTTTTCCTCCAAAATATACACACGTAAGCACGCAGGCACACGTACGCACATAAACGCACGCACACACTCGTATGTGGATTCTAAAATTTACAAGTATCTAAACAATCACTATTTTAACAGTGAAGACAATTCACTGCACAGACGCAGTGACTAGGTGGATTCTAAAATTTACAAGTATCTGAAAAATCACTATTTGAGTAGTAAAGATAGTTCACTACACAGCCGCAGTGACTAGGTGGATTCTAAAATTTACAAGTATCCGAAAAATCACTATTTGAGTAGTGATGATATTTCACTACACAGACGCAGTGACTAGGTGGATTCTAAAATTTACAAGTTCTTCAAAAATCAATTTATCAATAGTGAAAATTCACTAAAGATATAGTGAAAAATAGACACTTGTTCTAACAGTTCATAGTCACTGAAAAGTTTCTTAAAAGGTACTTTTCAAATAGCGAAATTCACTGGAGACACAGTGAACAAAAGGCACTTTTTCAATTAGTCCGTAACCACTGAAAAGTTCTTTAAAATTCACTTTTTAAATAGTAAAAATTCACTAGAGATTCAGTGTTCAGAGGGCACTTTTTCAAACAGTCCATAGTCACTGAAAAGTTCCTTAAATGTCACTTTTTAATTAGCTAATTTCACTAGAGACACAGTGAACAAAAGTCACTTTTTCAAATAGTCCATAGCCACTGGAATTATAGTAAATGTACAGCAACTTATGAAATAGTGAAGTGTTTCAGGAATAGTGTATATTCACTAAACGAAATAGTTGCTAGCTTTTCATGAACAAAATACTCATATTAGTATACTACTGTTTTTACTAGTTATACAGTGATCATTTCGCTATTTCTTCAGTGAAAACTAGGTTCACTACCATGATTAGTTAAATTTTCACTAATTGAACTTAAGAGAGTGAACATATAAAAATAAAGCCATGTGCCGGGAATCAATTCCGCGCACCTGAGATCTCTAGGCTCATGCTCTAAGTACCACTAAGCCAACAACGCACCGTCACAAGTCGTCGGCCGACTAACTCATACGGGCGCACCCCCCGTTAGAATCTATATAAAAATTATAATATAACTAACAAAGCGATTAAATATCCGCTCTTGTTAATAAAATTAAATAAAAGCATTTTTTCATAGAAATATATTTATTTTAATTAAAACTAAATCGAGGAAGTCTAAACTGACAATTGCGGTGCAAAGTTCGCTGCAGGAGCGCGGGTAGATTTCTACTACTCAGATTTCTTTTTCTTATTGGTTTTATTTGAGTAAATATTAAGTTAATGAAACGATTTAAAGCATATATTGTTTGTTATGCTCTTGACTATTTCGTTTCGTTTCGTTTGTGTGTTTTAAGTCGCACCCCCTGTCGGTATTAGCGACTCTAAAGAATATAATTCTGTGGCTTGTAGGAAGAACCACTTAAGTGACATTTTGTGAAAAATTTGTTTATGTCGAATTCGAGGTGCTCTTAGTACCCTTTTTCATTGTACAATAGTAGGATTTCAGAAATGCACAAATATTTTAAGTGCCAGCCGATTGCATAATCACTTTACTGCGTCTCTCGTAAAAATGTTACCGCAGAACCACTTAAGTGCATTCGTTCTTTTTCATTTTTGTCCGCGATACACCGTGTCGAGTACATTAAAGCTGTATATACATATCTAATTGCCTATACCGATATATTCATCGGTTTTTTAAATTTAAAAAATTTTTTTTAATGTTTTTAAATTTTACAACAATTGTGAATTTGTAAAATAAAAAAAATTACTGGAATCGCTCTGATAAAATTCGTACGTATTCCTTAGCTGATTCTAAGAACTTTATTACTCCTTTAAACCGTTTTTTCTCATTGTTAATAACAATTTTCGAAGATTTCAATTACACCATTAGAAAGGGCATAAGTTAAACTTTAAAAATATGGCCCGCCCGAATTTTTTAAATCGCAAATTGCATTAGTTACGAGCCCTGAAAGAGAGTGACGGCATAACCACTTATGTGCAAAGTTCCCGCAGAACCACTTAACTCGAGTAATTTGTTTAGCTTGCGCGTCGAGAAAGAAACTATTTACAAATGTAATAGTAATACTACGGTTGTATTCGTATTAGATACCTAATCAAATGAGCCAATACTTAGATCTTTTCTCTGATATTTCGATCTTACGCATTACTCCAAACATTGAAATCGCTTTTTCTCGAAAACACGAAAAAGTCACTTAAGTGGTTCTTCCTGTAAGCCACAGAATATATTTGATCTTATTTACTTTTTTGGTGTTGTAACGGTGCCTTACGCACGCCCGACAAGAACGAAAGATCGTGTGTATTACACGGTTCTACACGGCCAATTACGACAAGAACCGTACGGCAACTGTTAGAGTGTATAACTAATGCAATCGGCTTATAAACAAATTAATTCCACCGATTTCGTGAAGAATTTAAATTCATCATTATTTCATAGTATTTATTACTATTTTAAAATAAATATACGTATCGAGTTAAATAGCACGTATCGCCCACTTTAAAATAAGCTATGAACAAGCTCAAAATTATGAAAAGAGGCAAAGATATAGGGGAAATAGTTAGCGCAGAGCGTTAAGTTAAGCATACATTTTACACTAATTTTGCAATATTTCAGCTTCTAGTTAACTTTTTTCAAAAATCCAAAATTTCTCACATTTGTTGGGATAAATGTGTAATTGATAAAATTTAATTTTGTGTTTTAATTTTAATTTTATGACAATTATTTTTTTTTTTATTTTATGACAATTTAAACAATTAAATGTTAATATTAATTAATTTTTTAATTAAATTTTTAATTGTTAATAACAATTTATCCGACCATTTTCAGACCAAGACTGTGGCACTCCATAAGCTACAAAAAGCTACTTTGCTCTTAAACATACACATTATGCCATAAAGTACAACTTTATTTGTATGCCATTTATATCGTAACATACTATAGAAACTGATAACAGCTAAGCCATAATATTTGAAAACTGTTTTTGAAATAAAATACCTGATGATCGATATGGTGACAATGAAAATACATCTGTATCAACGTTCAGCCAACTCCAAAGGCTTTGAAGTATGGGTTCTTGATGTTGGTCTGGCTCTGTGGACAAGTCTGCAGCTGATACTTTATTATCGTGGTCAAACACTAAGTCGTCATTCTGTAATGCATACAAAATATAGTATTAATTGCAAGCTTACACAACTTTCCTACTACCTATAAATTATATTAAAAAGTTTCAAGCCATACATTTTGAAGATTCCAAATGAAAATGATAGAAATGAAAGTGACTGTTTATTTTAATTTCATTAAATTTTAAATAAATATTCGATAAATTTTGAATAAATGAAATTTTTTTTAGATCTATTGTAAAAAATTGGAAAAGTAATTGGTGTTCGACTTAAAATTTGTCCACTTCCCATTCGTCCTACTCACCAAAAAAGAACATTAAAAGAACATTGTTAAAAGAAGTGTACCGTACGTAACTGGAGTGTGGGAAGGAATAGTCATATTTTCTTAAGTTGCATAGTATACTATTTTAGTTAAGAAAAATGGAAAAATAAATTATCTTATCTCCTCGACTTAAATATATTTTATTAATTGCCGTAATTTAAGAAAATTGTATGAATAAATCGAACTTCTATATTATATCAGTTGTAGTAAATGTCTTTAATTTTTGTCTGATGAAAATAATCTTTTCGTATAACTACACCAGCTAATTAAAATAATAAAGTTGAGTATACATGATTGTAGTATACTATTTTTTTCAGCACATGTAATGAAAAAGGTTTCTTCTCATGCGGAATTAAAAAATAAATAAAAAATTAAATTGTAAGGTTTCGTTCAAAAGTTTTTCTTCGCGCCTTAGGTACACAATATACTTGTCTGATTGGCTGGTTCATCTGATTGGCTCATGATGAATACATGCATGATACGCTATGTTTCTAGTGCGTATACAATTTTTTCTACAACTGGATATGATGATGGTATGCGCAGATATCTTTACATTAAGCTACAAACCACTCCAAAATTCATAAAATAATTTTGAAAAACTGATGGAAATATACCCCCGAGATTTCAGTTTAATTGCCATGCTTAAATAAAAAAATTATTAAATTAAAGATTATATTTCAAGTATATATAAATATGATTCTTTTGGCTCTCGCTTTTGCAAAGGATCCTCTATATATTTATAAATATTTATTCATGAACTTGACGAAAGTGGAATCAGAAACTAACGCACTGTGTATAAAATGATAAATGCAATGAACAAAAAAAAGAAATCATCGTGCAAGACGTAAACTTTCATCTATTTTTGCGGGAAAAAGTTACTTGTAGACTCTAAGACTGAATGCTGTTAAAATGCAAAGACGTCGTTAAACGAGGTCTTTTTCGAGAGATTTGGGGATAGATCGTTAGTATTCCGTCGACACGGTCTGCTCTTTTCTTCGTTGTTCGTACTTGTAACATGTTCTTCACATTAATATACCCTCTAGGCTTAGGACAAAAGACGATCGCCACCACCGACATAAGCGCCACTGCTGTGCTTACTCTCCCTTTCTCTCCCTCCCTCTGTCTCTCCCTCCCCCCGTCGTTCATTGCTTCTCACCCCCACAATTCCCGCTTCTTTTCCACGCCGAGATCTTTTTCACGCCCTTACACTTCTTCATCCCAACACGATTCACGAGACTAACGTATATTTTCGTTAAGTCGACGCACTCGAGAACTGTCTTAAATAGAGGATTATTTTCTTTTCCTCTTTTTCTGCATTTAACGCACTTTTAAAAATAAGAGCGCTTTCGTCATCGCGCAATCAGCATACGTAAATAGCTTTTTATAATTCTTTAATTATTTTAAGCATTAAAACTAAAAAATCTTGTTGCATTAGATTAGAACAATAACAGTTTTTTTATTACCTTTTTCTGTATGAACATAAAAAAGTACTTTTGTACTGATATATATATATATATATATATATATATATATATATATATGTTATGTACTGTTTCATGAGTTATTAACATTTATTTTATTTTTGCAGCTTTTTCAAATATTCGTAACGAGTCTTACAAGATTAAAAATTTGGTGAATTAACCGTCATCTTTGATCAGCCATATTGAATTTCGAGTCGGGGCTGGTGCCATACTCTCAATTTTGATTCAGTTCGATTGTAGAATATTTTAAACAGTCTTTGTTCAAAATCGTTCGTTCAGTTGAATCTCAGTATTGTCATTCAAAATCTTTCGTTCAGTCTTCGTTTCGTGCTCCTTCTAAAAATCTCAATTCCTTTCTAAATTTCCCTTCTAAAACCGGCTGATAAAGTTATGCAGCATTTTAGAGATATTCTTGATGAATTGCCTACAGAGTTTGACCCAATAATCGATTACTTCGAAATTAATTATGTCCGCCGGCTGAATATTAAAAGGCGCAGTCAAGGAATCAGATTTACCATGTCGTCCTCTAAGATATGCTCCAGAACTATGGAGCCATTATAATTCTGTATTAGATGGTACAGCGCGTACAAACAATGTATCTGAAGGCTGGCATAACCGGTTTCAATGAGTTATCGGAAAACATCATCCAAGTTTGTACGCGTTTTTTAAAGAGCTACAAAAAGAGCAAGCTGATACAGAGATAATTTTGCGTCAACTACAGCTTGGTCAACATATAAGGAAAGGGATAGCCCAAAAACGGAGACAATATGAAGAACAGCTATACTCTGTCGTCCGAAGATATCACGAATATGTAAACAATGACGATGTATTGTTGTACTTATGCACCGTTGGATACCACATAAAATTTTAACTTTTTTATGTAATATTTAATATAAAATATATTTTTATTTTTTGCTGAATATTATATTAATTTATTCAATATTTCATATTTTAGGAAAAGTACCCGTCAGGAAAAATAGGCTTTAGGAAAAATAGCGTTAGGAAACGCGTTTTAGGAAAAGTGTCCCCCCACCGTGCCATACTAAACTTTTCTCTCTATACTTTATATGCCACTAGATCCAGAGAGCCAGGTCAATCCTGCAATGGGATCCAATAAAATTACTAGGCAATAGAAAAAAATCAATTGTTTTCGCTTTTTTTTATTAAACTCGACGTATTTTAATCAAAATGTGACCTCAGATTCGGATGGCTCAATTTTTCATTTACAAATGATAGCGTGAACATGTCGAAAAATGTATGGCCTTCCCTGGCGAAACGGGTTAAGTACATTGAATGTATGTTTTAAGTAACTTACTCAGAGCACAATGGGAACCTACAGTTTTATGGACAGAGAAATATACACACGCTGCAAATAGTGGAATCCAAACCACTGAAAGTCGGATGTATTAAACTTCAAAATATTACTATTTACAAAACGTAAATCGAGCTCTATTTCCCACTCTACTTATGAGTGTTTAAAAAAAATCCATAGATGTATTAATTTACAATAGTATGAATCAAATCGATACAGTTATCAGTTAATATGATAGTTGTATGAATAACTTAAAATTCAAACTACATGCCAATAAATATTTAAAATTCCTATTTTTCATCATAATGCTTTAAATAACTTTGATCATTATTTATAAACTGATAGAATTAGTTGTTTTTTGTTTTATAAATATACTTACATAATTTGGAAAAACTTTTACGACTAGGACGTTACTTACAACAAATAGGACAATAAACTGCATTTACCATAAAAAAAACAATCAAGTACGTGTTATATGTTAAGATTTTTTGCATATGTAATATACAGATATGCAGAATTAATGACTCAGGTAAAAGTGTGCACAAAACAATCCCTGCCCACTGCACAAAATAGGTAACTGTACACAAACATTTCTTGCACAGTAAATAGCTTAACTAAGACCACTTGGAGAAAATCGGTTTTATGTATAGGTTTTCTTAATATTTTAAAGTTATTTATGGAAATAATTTTTGAGTAGTTCATTGAAACTAGAAAATACTTTTTTTAGATGAAGCCCTTTTTATATATTTATTTTTTTCATAAATTAATTTTTTTAAGTCGATTTCTCAAAATTGATACACACGGTTGAACAAGAATTTTATTATGACTAAATTGCGTAATTTACTTTGAAATGCAAAACATTAGAGTGCATAAAAACAAGGTGAAATGATGTTTTTTTCTTAACTATATTTACGTTCTACAAACTAACAAATTAAAAAAAACCGCACTTACAAAATAATATATTTTTTAAAAACAATGAAAATATTTCGTATCATCACTCACTCATCTTGTTCTGTATTTTTTCAAAAAAAAAAGTTTGCTTTCTTTTTGAAATATCTTGATTATTATATATGACGGTAAAATGTAATGTCACTTTCGAGTATCTATAAGGTTTATATTAGATTGATACACTAAATTTGTTAAGAACTTTGAAATTTACACGAGCATTGAAAATTCTTTTAAAACAAAGATACTTTTAACTTAAGCCACAATATCAGTGATAAAAATCCCAAAAATAATGCAGGTAATCAGAAAAAAATACGAGCGAGAAATACCGTTCTATTATAAAATCAAAATCTACAGAAATTTCATAAGTCTTAAAACTATAAAATAGTCACTAAGGATTGCTACCATTGGACTTTCGTGGATTTTTTTCAAAACCGCATCATATGAAAGTCAATGGTCTGCTTTGAGGTCCATAAGAATCCTCAGCATTCGGCCCCGTATCCATTTTTAAGATCTCATAAAATTCAGGCTTAACATTTGTGAAGATCGTGGAAAACGATTGCGATTGTCCGAAGAAAAGATATCTATATGCGTAGAGGCAGTGAGTAAGTAAAAGAAATGACGGAGGGTTGACTTCAATGAGTCCTGAATTTTTGTTAAACGCGCGTGTAAAAAAAAAATGTGAAATAAGCGGGAAGTCTATAGCTGCGACGGGCAGAGTCTGTGTTAGACGGACAGTCACGAAACTCGGATTACGTTGGAGATCTGCACTACCGAATGGTGCTCTGATCCTGAATTTATATGGTGTATTAGATAAGAATTGGTTCTTTATGAGTCAAACGTGAGGTTACTAGAAAAAGGCCAAGTGCGATATCTGTGTGTAGCTTTGAGGATACTCTGCAGCACATACACAATTGGCTGGAGTAGTTGGCAGCCAACACATGACCGCTTCTTTCCACGGCTTAACACTTGTTGTTCGCATTAAACTGTTATGAACTTACCCTCCTGCATTTTAATACTGTAACTACATTATTAAGAGACTATCACCTTGTATGTACAGCTTAAAGGGATGTGTCAGTCAAGCTGACCGATTTTGATTCCCACGTTAAACCACGGATCTCGCACTCTTTACAATGTACTAATTCGTATTATCAAAAACCAGACATACAGTCCTCTATTAAAAGGTAACCTAGGAATATAAAACTTTTTTTCATAATAACATTTAACTCGATATTTGTGATTGTTTTTTTGTAAACCTATTCAACTGATGAATTTCAGTATTTTTGGATTCTTAAAATTCAACAATCTTGCAATTGAATGGCAGCGGTTTTCTTTTCAGTTTTTGCTCAAAATAGTTGTATTAAGAGATAAATACTCGACGAATATTTATCGTTTTCGAAAACTGCGATTTGATGCGCACACGTATTAAAAAAATCATTCGAAGCGAAAAATCATTTTTAGCCTCAAAAAGTGAACCAAATCAGCTTCTGCAAAGAATTTTTTATGATTACTAAAGACGAGTACATTTGTTTTATGCCTATGCACATTGCACATTTAAATATCGTGAATGAACAAGAAATAAAATGTTGACAGCACTATCTCCATAAAATGCAATATTTTAACAAGATGGTTATAATGACGATGAATTATGACAAAAATGATTGCTATATGACGGTGATGCCGCTGTGGAAAAATATATGATTATCTGCCTTAGTGATAAAATGTCCAACGAGTTACAGTATCGTGATACCGCCTGCTCTTCGCGAAATCTCTTTGCCTCGGGCATCAAATTCGTTCAATACGCTTCCGATTCTGACGAATCTCAAGCACTTTCAGTCCATGCATGTCTACGCGCACATTCCAACCTTAAGAGAGCTTTCAAAGACATTAAACTAGGCCAAGTGAGACGAGAACTTTTGAAATTTCATACTTCTCTGGTGATTATGGTAAAAAAGGCAGTATATACGAGAACGATGTACAAAATTTTGTATTTGTGTCAAAACAGGCTACGCAAATCTATTTTTTAATTTGCAATTTCAAATTTTAACGATTGTGATTGGATATGAGAGATATGAGAGAAAGTGAGATTTAATTCAACGTAATTACGAGTTTTGGCTCAAGTTTCTTACAGCAATTATAACTATTGTGTGTGAATAAGAGCAGCTGTACGGTCTAGGCATCGAAGCTTGATGTTCCGAAAATATACGCATAATTGGATAGTAATTGGTAACCTGATGCACCGTGCATATCAAATTTATTAGAAAAAAGCAGCATCTCGGATGATGCGTTAATGTGCATAAAACATTTTGTAAGTTTTGTAATTGACTTATCTGTATAGAGAACATCAAAATATAAAGTGTTTAGATTTATACAATGTGAATGGACAATTTTTTGTGCATGGGATCGATCGACCCAAAATGTTTTCTCTTTAAAATGTTTCGAATTACACTGATTTTTTTCAGACGTTTTAATCAATATTTGTTAATGATTATGTAATGATCATTAACAAATGCAATTCACGTGAAATAAATTACAAATGCATTTTTTTATTAAACAAACTAACACACAATCATAATATTATTCACGTATAAGCTCGCAAATTATAACAAACAATAATATATTATAAAAAAAAATAAAATACAGCGATAACTATGTATCCCTTGTAATTTGCAATTAAAATATATAAAATGAGTGTGAAGCAAACTCAAAATTATTTCATATACCCAGAGAAAACTCGCATAGTTGAACAAAGTATGCGAGATTAACGGGTGCAGATCTTTTGAAAGAAATCTGGTTGCATTGAGTACACCACGTGTTTTTCACACAGTTGAGGTACAGTCATTCACATCTGCTGGTTTATATATACGAATGAAAAGGGCTGCAGACTTTTATTTCGCTAGCAGTCAGATCGCTTAAAAAATATTTCACCCATGTATAAAAGCCAACGTTCACACTGCGCACGCTCATTACATATGATTGTAAGTAAATATTAATTGCTTGAAAAATCGCAGTACACCTGTTCTTTGAAATTTCACGTATAATGCTAGAATGCAAAGTCTGTCGAATGAAATCCGAGTATTCGAAGCCTATGAAGTTTGTATTTAAAACGTCTGGTTTTGATCTTAAGCTCATCTTTACATTGGATCACAGATTTATTTCCAAAAAATTCTGTAAATTTTCTGCGTACTGCTAACAAATACATTTTATTTTGGCATATTTTGTATTTTTAGTGAGCAACTAAACCAATTTTATGTATATTAATTTATATATTCTGTGTCGTTCGCAGATGGTTTTGATGGTAAATCTCACTTTCTCTCATATCTCTCATATCCAATCACGATCGTTAAAATTTGAAATTACAAATTAAAAAATAGATTTGCGTAGCCTGTTTTGACACAAATACAAAATTTTGTACATCGTTCTCGTATATACTGCCTTTTTTACCATAATCACCGGAGAAGTATGAAAGGGTATTCTTTTTTACGGAAATCAACATTTCAACTGTTTATAAATTAGTCTTTTTCAAACTTAAGAAAACTTAATTGTGAAAAACCAAACATCTATGACCGACACAAGAAAAAATGGTTTCCTTCATAGCTATAACAATTAATGAAAGTATGAACAGAAAAATATTGCCTGCACCAACTTTGACCCTCTATAATGTAAGGTACTTTTAGAGGTTTCTGGAAAATATCTGAAGAACACTTCGAAAATACTTTTGGAACAGGTAACAATTGATTCAGACTCAATCATTAGTATTAGATTTAGCTTGGCTTGAATAGCATCAACGGCAATAAATGCCATTACTTATTGCCGTTATTCTATTTTCAGTGATAGTCATCAGAAGTGATAGGTCGAGATAGATGATAGATGCAGGAGAAGAGAAAAATCAATTGCTGAGATTGTGAGGTAATGTCAGTATATGCAGATTTACTGGTTGAATCGTAGACAATAGACTATTAAGGTCAGTTCAAGAGACAGACGAAGAAAGGCGTGCTTCACTCTACCCATGCTCTGAGCGTTCAAAAATCTGCACTGGAGAACTTAAAGACCGGAATGTCAGGCCACAAAGCCACTGTGGATAGTTTTGTAGAATTGTTGACTTACAGATGAAAATCTGTAGGAAAGAAATAGGTCATTGTTCATTCGCCTATAGTTTCAACAAAATTAATTTTTTATTTTAATATAATCACTCATTAAAATTTTTTTAATAAAAAAAAGATTATTTTAAAAGCTTACCTTGTAGAGAAGACTGAGATTATGATGAGTACAGGTCAATCATGTAAACAGGCAACATTTAAAAAACAAAAGCTTTTGATCGACCTACCAGTAACGTAGTAGAACGCTTCGTTATCATAAAAATCAGAATGCGTTTGTATTATATATAATAATTTTATATCAGTATAGGGCCTGTGAAAGTTTTTAAAACTGTAAGCGGAACACAGAATTCATCATTTCACTTGTAAATCGCCAAAAAGATCAAAAATATCTTGTAACCATAATCGGACGTATTTATTTACTCATTTTTTACTATGTTTCTTTCAATGGTGAAATTTAAATTCATTTTATGTATCTACTTTCTACGCATATTAAAAAAAATGGCAATTCATAATTATCGAAAAATCTTTTCCGCGATAAGATAAATATTTTTATACTCATTCAAGCGCATTGTTATGAATTGATTTTAAAAGTGAAATTTTCAAAATAATCTTATTAAAAACAGATCTTTTTCCTCGAAAGACATTTTTGGTTTGGACGCAGACTGAACAGTCATCTGCATGGTGCCAATAAACCATAAATAGAATAAGACAGAATATAAATCTTCGTATAGAAAGATAAGAAATGAATTACTTGCATATAAAAACATATAGACAGTTTGAAGCACGTGAGTCTAATTATTTTCGCTATAATGAGAAATTCATGCCACTTTGTTACTTATAAATAATATAGGTATAAAAGAATAGAGTTTGGCCGGCAAGTCGTAGACTGTTCTACTGCAGACTGCCTTGCTTGCGGAGTAATCAGAGCTTTACTTCAGAGAGCGGATGATCTCATATGAACTTTCACATGTCCTTTTGCTCGCTCGCAGCGGTCAAATAATGCCTTACCAGTCTGTATAACCTCGGATGCGATGTAGCCGATTGCGGAAACGGCTACAGAACTATAGATATACATATGCGAGTGAACAAGTACACGTGCAGTCTAACTACACGTGCAATTCGTATTAAAAATACTACTTTTCACACATTATACGATACTGTTATTGCTCGCTCAGTGTAGAAGAAAGCTCTTAATCTCGTCTTTCCTTTAGGACACTTCATATGCGGTAGGATGAATTTCTTTGATAGTCGAAGTAGGTAGACAAACAGGCAAGAGTAAACAAGACATTCGAGACAATGATTGGCATCAGAGTCAATAAATTAAGTTCAATCCTCTCCCCTCCTCCGGGCCACCAATAGCATGGATTTCATTACTAAAATGTATGGACTTTATATATACGTCGAATTCTCCTTATAAAAATGCACTTTTCGGCGGTCCATCGAAAATTGTTTTTTAAAGCTAGAAGTTTCGGACCAGTCACAGCATCTTCTATAAGATAAAACATGATTAAAAATAGGAACAGGGGAAAAATTACTAGCAACCATATTTCTCAGACATTTTACCTTTTTTTTACAAAAAATTCATATGTCAAAATTAACATGACAAAATACTGGAATAATAACAACTGCGAATTTTTCCGAGGTGTAAACAAAGCATACACTACAATAAAATACAACAAAAGAGGTTTAATTTAAAAAAAAGCCTAGATTCGATGCTCAGCTCAAAAGTTATTACACAAAAACATAAATAAAAATCCGAATAGCCGATTTTCTCTTTTTTTTGTCCATAAACATGCCCATGTTAAATTCTCATGTACATGTTTCCCATGTTCTTCTGCATTTTTGATCATCTTTCGTCATCCAGAAGAAAGTCTGACCGGTCCGAAATTTCTTGCTTTAAACAAAAATTTTCGATTTCTAGACGTTCAAAACTGCATTATTTTTTAAGGAGAATTCGACATATGGGTGATTCTCTGTAAGATCGACTGGGGCCGAAACGTGTATATGTGCAGCTGTAGTGTTTTCCGAATAAACTAAGTTCTTTTAAACCTTCAATAATAAAAGAAAAAGTAGCAGTTGCTCCCGAAACGCTAACTTTTTTCAACTAATTTTGATCATTGAACTTCTTTGATCAGAGCGAATATCTTTTGTTCCTTCCGTATATATAGCTCTGATAAGGTTGAAGTTTAAAAAAAGTATTGCTTTTGGTTCTCTCTCTCTCTCTCTCTCTCTCTCTCTCTCTCTCTCTCTCTCTCTCTCTCTCTCTCTCTCTCTCTCTCTCTCTCTCCGCGGGTTATTTGCGGCTGACTCGCCTGCGCGCGCCTTCCGGAAACCTCACGTGCAGGATGCACGTGCTTTCACGTTTAAATATCGACTTGCGAGATGTCGCCTCCACACATATGTGCATATCCATCCTATTTCGGAAACAAGTCACATACTTACCAGGCCTGATTTTTCTCGTTCCTTAGCTCATTCTATAAGAGAAAAACCTCGCGTGCATGGCCGATCGAAGGGTATACTTCTTTCCGGAGCAACAATGACTCGAAAAACGGGAAATAATGAAAAAACAAGATTTATAGATTTTTTTTCTCGAAAACTATTGACTTTTAAAAATATTTCATTAGAATAATCTTAAATTTTTTCAGATTTTTAAATGAAGGTTTCCAAAATTTCGATTTTTTTGAATTTTCCAAAAACCAAAAATTGTGTCGGATCAATCTGAAAAAAATTGAGAGGATTCTTTGATGAATTTGAAGACATATTTGTTCTAATGACATTTTTATAAAATTCCATAGTGTTCGAGAAAAAAATCTATAAATTTTTTTTTTGTCAATTATTTCCCTTTTTTCGAGTATACCTTTAGTATACGAAAAAAGTATACCCTTCGATCGGCCATGTACGCGAGGTTTTTCTCTTTCAGCCTAATAGCTTAAGGAACGAGAAAAATCAGGTTTGGTAGGTGTGCCTTCAAAAAAATTTTTTGCGACTTGCTCAGGTGAGTTGTTTCTGAAACAGGATGGATATGCACATATGTGTGTGTGTGTGTGTGTGTGTGTGTACTAGGGGGGTACCCCCCTGCTCGCTCCGCTCGCCAACCCCCATTATTTCAGTTGTTATTTTGGTAATGAACAAAAATAATTTACAGCAACAATTTCAAGAATTGATTTTCAACTTTTAGATTTTCAAATCTCAATTTTTAAATATATGCATATTTTATTGACTGTTAAAACAATAATAATTCTTAAAATTTGCCTACTGCCATAAAATTCATGGTATATAAATGATACTGAAAAATGTTATTATAAAAATAGCTCACCCATCAGCTCCACCCTCCGTCTGCCACCTCTCCCTATCTTCTCCACGATGATCCCTAACCATGAAGTCTATTAACTACCTATTATCTTCACCATTCAACCTTTATCTATCACTGATCATCTACATCTTCGACACCTCGCCTCTAGTTTTTTCCTCCAGCGTCCACACACAATCCCTATATATCAGCTCTACTCAAGACTTTACCTAAACTCCACCGTCTCTCAGCTGTTAGCACCTCACTCACATCACCTATAATCTCGACCCATGAGCCGATTAAATCATAAAATCTACCCTTTACCTATGACTTTCCACTAAAATTATTATTCTCTGCGTATGTTCTCCACCTATCACCCCATTTATTACGTAACGCTCCACTTATTACACCAACCTTATCTTCTTGACTCTTCACCTATCATTTCCACCTTCCATCTATCGCCTCCAATCACGACCTCTAGCCTCCGACTATTACGTCTAATCATGACTCCTAACATTGACCAATTACCTACACCCATAGCTTCGCCTAAACAACTGTCATTTCCAGCTCTAAACCTCCTGTTAACGATCATTTTCAACCATGAAGTCTACCAATTATCTGATGCCTTCACCGTTAATTTCAATCCACTACCTATCATCTACAACCTTGACCCTCGACCCTCGACCCCTGAATATTTTAATCTTTACCTATATCTCGACCTATGACCTTCTTATTCTCCTATTACCTCCACTTTCTATTTTGAACCAAATTATTTTTAATTTAGCAATTAAAATTTATTTTTTAATCGCTTAACGAATGAATAATCCCCATTACAAGTGATATTGAGTGTAACAACAATAACCCTATAACAATATAAGAGTAGTTAGTAGTACCAACTGTGAAAAGGAAGAACACACGTTCCGTTTTGTTTCCACACAGGATTTGAATAATGACAATATAGCTAATGTCATTGAAAAACTTCAAAATATTGAATTAAGTGTTGAAAATAGTTTGGAATCAGCAATCAAAACATTAAATACGAGTTTCAAACACACGCTTTAGCAGTTAAAAATCAAGAAACACAAGCTGAACAATATAGTTTTATAAATTGTTTAAAAAGTGATAGTGGTGTGCAAGCACTTACCGGTGTGAACTTTATTATTTTGAATGCCTTAGTGAAATGTGTTAAATTAATTTAAAATAAATCTACTGATAATTATTTATGTACTTTACAAGAGAGAATTGTGTTGACCCTTTGTAAATTACGGTTAAATTTATCGTTTCAATGTTTTGGAGTGTTATTTAAAATTTTCAAAAGTACTACTTGCAATTATTTTATAGAGACTCTTCTTCAACTTGCTTCTGTTCTTGAAGAAGCTGCGTATGTTCCGGATAAGGATGAACTTCAAGAAAATTTGTCGGTATGTTTTAATAATTTTAAAAATACACGAATCAACTTAGACTATACAGAGATTGCAGTTCAAAGTTCTAAATGTCTGCAATGTCGTTTAAAGATGTATTCTCATTACAAAGGGAAATAGACGGTCAAATTCCTTATTGGAATAACTCCTTCTGGACTTATTTGATTTTGCAATAAGTGCTACGGTAGTAGAGCTTCAGATAAGACTATTGTTGTTCAAAGTTAATTACTAAAAAAACTTTCACCTGGTGAGGATACAATTATAGCAGACAGGGTTTTTAATACAAAGTGAACGCGATAGTTACAATGTACAGTTCAAAGCAAGCAGCCAGAGTACACTGTCGAGCGTATTATTTGCGTACTGTGAATCCTATGAGACTTGGCACTATACTTATTATATATGGAAAGAAAGTGCAGCTCAAGAGTTTGGAATTGAGCCTAAATTTTTTTAAATCGAATCCACTGGTCACGAGCTACGCACGTTTCAATACAGCTAATTACTTATAGGGGTCGCGAGATTTTCACTTTTTTGTTCAAGTCCTCGTTACTTTTGATAAAGTCACTCGATTTTAAAGTTTAATAGCTTAAATTAAAGCTCTTTTCCTCTACTTTTTTACTGACAAGTCTAAATTATTGTAGTGAGCTATATATATATATATATATATATATATATATTCTTTCAAAAAACCGATATGCTTTCAATATATATATATATATATATATATATATATATATATATATATATATGCATAGGTCAATGGATAAAAAAATTTAAATTTAGACTTAAAAACCAAAAAGTAGATGAAAAGAGTTTTAATTTTAGCTATTAAAGGTTAAAATCGAAGCACTAGATCGACAGTAACAAGGATTTGAAGCAAGGGAAAAATGTCTGATTTTTTAAAAAATCGAGCTATTTCGTAAAAGTCAAACCAAACCAGTTTTTTCAAATTGTCATAAATATTGATCCAGTAATTCCCTTTTAACGTTTAATAGCTTAAATTGAAGCTCTTTCCCTCAGTATTTTGATTTTTACATCTAAATTAAAATTTGAGATATAGTGAGCTATACATATTCTTTCAAAGAACCAATCTGCTTTGGAAGCATATATAAGCTCACTACAAAAAGATCTTGTCATCAACTAAAAAACTGAAGAAATGAGCTTTAATTTAAGCTACTATACGTCAAAATCGAATCACTTGATCAACATTTATCACAATTTGAAAAAAGTGGTTTGGTTCGACTTTGACGAAATAGCTCGATTTGTTCAAAAACCAGACATTTTTCCCTTGCTTCTAATCCTTCTTACTGTCGATCCAGTGGTTTGATTTTAACGTTTAATAGCTCAAACTAAAACTCTTTTCATCTACTTTTTGGTTTTTAAATCTAAATTAAAATTTTTTTATTCATTGACCTATGTATATATATATATATTGAAAGCATATCGGGTTTTTGAAAGAACATATATATATATATATATAGCTCACTACAATAATTTAGACTTGTCAGTAGAAAAATAAAGGAAAAGAACTTTAATTTAAGCTATGTAGCTCGGGACCAGTCGATCTGATTTAAAAAATTTTAGACTCAATTCAAAGCTCTTGAGCTGCACTTTCTTTCCATGTATAACAAGTATAGTGCCAAGTCTCATAGGATTCACAGTAGGCAAATAATACGCTCGAAACTAATTATACACTATTACACTAATTATTAAAAGCACGGTACACAACAAGGGGCGAATGACTTTTTCAGACTCGGATGATGATTGAGCACGAGGGGGAGTCGAGGGCGCCGTAGGAAAAAATGTTAACTTTCGCCCTTTGTTGTGTAATATACTATTACAAAATATTTAGAGTTTTTTAAATTTTTCATTTGTTGTTTTAATACTATTATAGAGACAAATTATTACAAATTACGTATTATTTTCAAATCCTTTCATTCATTTTTTATAGTAAATTATGCACCTAGGGAGTAAAAATAAAGAATGTCCCAAGTCGCATATAATTATTCTTTATTTTTACTCCCTAGATGCATATGGGTGGTTCTCTGACAAATCGATCGATTTTTTGACCCTATCGAAAAAAATTTTTAAAATGTTCCTAAGAGACACATGAGTATCCCTGAATTTTTTCAGATTTTTTGCATCAAGTATCTTCGAGTTACAGAGGGTCAAAGTTGATGAAATCATGTTTTTTTGCTTTTTCTGGCTACTTTCATTAATTTGTAGATCCTCAGGGAAGCATTTTTCACTATAGAGATATATAACATTTTTTTCTGCAAATTTTCTAAACTATTCAAAAAAAAATATTTTTAATGTCGTATATATATGTTTTAAGAAAGTTATAAGTCATTTAAGTCTTAAAATCAAGTTTTAGGAAAGTTCGATCATCCGGATCATAACCAAAAAATTCATGAAGATACCTTATTTCAATTCAAAAAAGTCTGCGAAAGACCCAGAATGTCAGAGGCCTTGGTTTCTCTGTAAAAAATCATTATATCCGTTCATATATGACAAAAATTACGTAAATTTTTTTATAATAATTTCAGTCATTAAAAAAATGATAAGGTTAGTGAAATGCTTCGATATAGCAATAAAACTAAATTTTTGTCATATATGAACGGATATAATGATTTTTTACAGAGAAACCAAGGCCTCTGACATTCTGGGTCTTTCGCAGACTTTTTTGAATTGAAATAAGGTATCTTCATGAATTTTTTGGTTATGATCCGGATGATCGAACTTTCCTAAAACTTGATTTTAAGACTTAAATGACTTATAACTTTCTTAAAACATATATATACGACATTAAAAATATTTTTTTTGAATAGTTTAGAAAATTTGCAGAAAAAAATGTTATATATCTCTATAGTGAAAAATGCTTCCCTGAGGATCTACAAATTAATGAAAGTAGTCAGAAAAAGCAAAAAAACATGATTTCATCAACTTTGACCCTCTGTAACTCGAAGATACTTGATGCAAAAAATCTGAAAAAATTCAGGGATACTCATGTGTCTCTTAGGAACATTTTAAAAATTTTTTTCGATAGGGTCAAAAAATCGATCGATTTGTCAGAGAACCACCCATATACTATTTTTCTGCACGAGGAGCGTAAACTGCGTATGCTGTGATGCGCCCGTAGGGCGCGTACAGTACGCACTTTACGCGCCGTGTGGTGAAAAGATAATTTATTAATTGCAGATTTAACTATAATATATGATACATCTATACATAAGTAATTTTCGATACCAGAGTTTGCAGTAGTTATAAAACTGATAACATTAGATGATTGATATAGGATACGATACGTATAAAAATGTTTTTGAATTTTTAAATTGTTTTTAAGAGTACAATTTGAATTTCTTGCGAAAGGGAAATGTGTAAGTTTGTCTGACGTAAAGGTCAACATGTACGTGTGCGCACGTGTAAACGCACGGCGCTGTTTTAATAAGCGTTACAGACTTTCGCATTAGCATTACGAGTAAAGCTCCTTATCGCTCGTATTATGTTAACGGAGCTCTGCGGTTTATTAAGTCTTGATAGAGAGACGAAACGAGTACATGCAGCACTTTGATTCAAGAAATTATCCCGCCACCAAGCGGTTCATCCGCAATCAAATGCAATTTCATTGCGCACATCAAATTTAGTTACGGATATGTTTATTGTAACAAAATTATTTACACGAAATTTAGTTCGAAAACTACTGTTCGACCAAGAGTGACACAGTTTACGTCGCTTTTCTGGAATTTTTCTCGATGAAGAGCGCAGCTCAATCAAGTTTTCCTCGACAGGGAGTGACTCAGTTTAATTTTTTCTCTCAATTCTCCCTGCTATAGGACTAGTCAACTATATTAAATTTCAAAAATATACAAATTTTACAACAGTGGGAGGAAACCCTTATTTGTTGTGAAAAGGCTAATAATCCATATCACAACAATAATAACACCATCTAATACTTTTCGGCAACGTTTCGTCCTCTACTGTGAGACCTTGCGTCCAGCCATTAAACTAATTATAAATTACTAAGACATTATATCTGTGGCTTGCAGGAAGAACCACTTAAATGACATTTTATGAAAAATTTTTCTATGTCGAATTCGAGGTGCTCTTAGTACCCTTTTTCATTGTACAATAGTAGGATTTCCGAAATGCACAAATATTTTAAATGCCAGCCGCTTGCATAATTACTTAACTGCGTCTCTTGTAAAAATCTTACCGCAGAACCACTTAAGTGCACTCGTTTTTTTAATTTTTGTGCAAGATACACCGTGTGGAGTACATTAAAGCTGTATAATATATATGTAATTACCTATAGCGATATATTCGTCGTTTTTTCAAATCTAAAAACATTTTTTAAGTAGTTTTAAATTTTTCAAAAATTGTCAAGTTGCAAAAACAAAAAAATTACTGGAATCGCTCTGATAAAATTCATACGTATTCCGTAGCTGATTCTAAGAACTTATTACTCTTGAGAATTTTTTCCAAAAATGCGTGGTTTCTGAATAAAAAATTCGTAAAAGTCTTCGAAAAAAATGTTCAATTGTAATATGCGCCAGTTTGACCACACCGAGGTTCAAAATTAACCCCCAAATCACGTATCTTTTGGGTTTGGATATTTATTCCATTGGTTAGAAGGGTTTCAAATAGATTGCAAATAAAAACGTTCTCAAAATCTCGAATTAAAACAAAAAAATTGTGGAAACACCATGCTTTTTTCCTTTAAACCGTTTTTTCTCATTGCTAATAACAATTTTCAAAAATTTTAATTACACCATTAGAAAGGGCATGAGTTAAACTTTGAAAATATGCCCCGCCCGAATGTTTTTTATCGCAAATTGCATTAGTTACGCGCTCTGAAAGAGAGTGACTGCATAACCACTTATCTGCAAAGTTCCCGCAGAACCACTTAACTCGAGTAATTTGTTTAGGTTGCGCGTCGAGAAAGAAACTATTTACAAATTTAATACTACGGTCGTATTCGTATTAGATGCTTAATCAAATGAGCCAATACTTGGATCTTTTCTATGACATTTCGATATTACGAATTACTCCAAACATTGAAATCACTTTTTCTCGAAAACACGAAAAAGTCACTTAAGTGGTTCTTCCTGTAAGCCACAGATATATAAAGAGGTTCAAAACCTCTTGTCACAACAATGTGCTTATCAGTAAGTATGTACGAACAGTTGATACGTACAGTTGATACGTACATACTTACTGTTGTAAAATTTGTATATTTTTGGATATAAGAATGGCGAGGATTAATAATAACTATTTTAAATTTCCCAGCGAAGATTAGCACAATCTTGAATGACGCATCTTCCGGTTTTTCATGCTTGTTTGCCGAGTACGATGATTTTTACAATTAATATATTGTATGATGAAAATTGTTCATAAACTAGATTCTCAATTAAATATATATTTTTTGTAGTTATACGATTCGGTGATTAGCAATAAAAGAAACGGGAAATCTGCTGGAAGGCGGATCAGTTTCAAACTGTTCGAATTGTTTTTGTCGTAAATAAGCCATCAATTTTTATATCGACTATATTGAATTGAATCAGCTACATCATACGTACATCTTGTTACTCAACCATTCCATTATTTTTCGGGCTATCACTATCCGTATAATTTTTCATTTGACGATGTTTTACAACAAAAATGAACCAAACACATTATCAATCCGATCCCCTTCCCTCAAATCTGCTGTAATCGAACTATGCGCTTCTCTTCTTTTTATTGCTTACTTTGCTGCGCGGAGAGAAATATGCATTAATTTTTGCAACTTTCATTACGAAAAGTTACGAGAAATAATAGTAAATCATGCACATACTTCCCAAACTCGAATTTTTACAATACAATATAGTAATTTTTTTAGATGATAATTTTTACTATTTTTGTGTCACTAATTTGAATAATTAATCGTAAATTTTACTATTTTATATGTAGTAATTTTTACTTGGGTTTAAATAATTTAAAAATTTACTTTTATGTTTATGTTTCACGTTTATCTGTTTTATAGTTTGTAAAACATTATATATTATCGTTTCATAATTATCATTATTATTTAATTAAATTGAAACATGGGAATACATTTTTATTTACTTCGGAGTGAATCGAAACTAGACCGCCAGGACTGCAGTCAGGAGCGCTAACCACCTACCTAAACCAAAGTCTCACGTAAAATTTTGGATCTAATGCATATATTGAATATGTTTATAATCATCCTCAACGTTAAAATTGCTATAATTTCTTGTAATATATATGGAAGAATTTGTAATGGAAATAACTATCGGATCATTTTTACTACAGCATTATAGTATTTTTTTTCTGTTGAGATTTGTAATATTCCAACTTGAAATAGTAAATATCAGCATGGTTGCAGTAAAAAGGCTCATAATGGCGGTCTGTGCTCAAATTATTATAATTTTTCGTACTTTATCTTACTTACACTATTAAAAACTACTACATATTTTTCTCCGTAAGTAAATCTAAGTTGTGCTAACCTCCGGTTCAAGCTATTTACTTCATATTTTAAAAGGCTACTGAAAATCTGACAAATTTTTTGATAATTATATAATATATTGTAGTTATTTTTGTTAGATTTATAATAAATTTTTGTTACGGTATTTCTTTCATCGCACACTGCCTTTTTAATTATCACTTTTACCAACTAACTTCATCAAGATACCGGATAGGACTAGAATTTTCTATAGCGCAATGTGCCAGCTTTTCTTGCAGCCTACAGTTAAGAATAGCGCAGCGTCGTGCATAAATAACAAATGAAATGTCCCTTACAATAGCTGTAAGCTGATAGGTCGTTTTTTAATGCAATATTAATGCACCCAGCAATTGAATTCAGCAGAGCAAAAATGAAATCTTTCTTGTTAACACAATAAGAAAAAGTTTGTTTAGTACGAAATTTCATCTCCCTGGGCAGAGTGGGTAGAGATTCAAAATTAATAATTGACTTTCGAATTCCCTTAAAATACGTTGAAAGCTGGACTTTTAGAGAATGAATTTGAAATGATTCCAAAAAAAGTGAATGTACCGCAAAACGCCGCAGATTTTCATCATCGATCTATTACTGGAAGTTTCAAGAGCTATTCGAAAAGGCAAGTCGCCGCAAATGAAAGTGATAATTATATGAAGCGGCAGAGATGAAAACATTCGAAGAATACTAAGAGGGCATAATAAAGCAGGCACGATAAGGCGCGGCAGACAAGATTCACTACTCGTCAGTTGTCGTTTAGCATATAGAAACTATAACTTGCAGTCGCATCAGGACTGGACTCATTGAAAATAAAACCATACAAAAAGGCATTACTTTACTTCTTCAAAATTTTATAGCCAATTGCCCTTTTTTTCTTTTAGCCAATTACTTTATTTTTTTATTCTCAGTGTGTGGTATAATCTATCGAATAATGAGTAAACATTATTAAATACTAGGAGGGGGGGGGGGTGTACTCGCTTCGCTCGCCTACCCCCCAATTTTTAATTTATTAATAGAGTATTTTCACTCTGACGTCAGAGGGTCAAGTGATCAGTACCTTGGGGGTACAACAAAGCAGATTTTACATGGAGTTCAAATGGGAGCAAAAGTTTAAATGAAGCATATAAGATAGTTGAATTATAAAATGATGAAGTCTTGTCTTATCGTTGACTGTAAAACACACTCTAAAAGAAGTGAAGAGCTGCTTCCTTCTTTCATATCCCAAGTATCATATCAACTGATAACAAATATTTTAAGAAGCATGATATGAATGTTTTGCATAAGTTGTCAAAAAAGGCATGATGTATTTTAACATGGTTTACTTTCAGGACGCAAATCCAGTCTCAACATACTTGTATACTTTTAAACTTTTAAACGCCTTTATTTCGGATCCAGTGTAAAAACTGTATGATATTGTAAAATAGTTTACTATATCCATGAAATGAACTTCTGGTAAATCATCTTTATTTTTTGAGAATTCCTTGTCAAACGTATAAGGATCAAAATGATTAATCATTTCAATTTTTTCCAACTAACGTTGTTGAACATTCCCACTCAAAGTTAAAAAATATTCGCTCATTGTTTGTAACAACACAAATAACAACTGCAAATTAATTTTTTATAAGTTACCTTGTAATAGATAACAATAATGCTGATATTAACGACAAACAAATAATATTTCTAATTTCTATTATAAAATACAGGTTAGATGAGACACTTTTTTTCAAAGCTTTTTACTATAGAAAAATAACTATGTCACCTACTTGTAAGTATTGCTTAAATATATATAAGAAATGTACTTACTTTTTAACAAGGAAATATTATTATTACAAGCTTTGTTTTTATTTAAACTTCATTTAAACTTTTGCTCCCATTTGATCTCTATGTAAAATCTGCTTTGTTGTACCCCCATGGTACCGATCACGTGACCCTTTGACGTCAGAGTGAAAATACTCTATATGGAAAGGAATACATTTCTATTCTTATTCGAAATTTGTTATAGTTTATAATTACAAATTATGATTTAAAAGTAGCTGATGTCTACAGTGTAAATGGATTTTTAAAAAACTACCATAAATTGAAGTATTCTGCAGTATGCTACATCGCATACGTATATCTACTCAATAAAATAATTTTCATAACACGTGCATCGAAAGGGCTCTTTTCGCTGCCTCAAAACTCCATGGAAAGTCGAGTTTTTCTATGCAGTGTCGGAGCGCGAGGTAAAAATTTTTACCTCCCACTGCAAGATACACATATGTATACATCTATACATTCATACGATAAAAATAAGACACCATATCCATATATATATAAATAATAAAGTTTCAAAATTTTCAAAATTTTCAAAATTTCCAAAAATTTCAAAATTTTTAAAATTTTCAAAATTTCCAAAAATTTCAAAATTTCCAAAAATTGCAAAATTTCCAAAAATTTCAAAATTTTCAAAAAACTCAAAATTTTCAAAAATTTCAAAATTTTCAAAATTAATATAATTACTTTATTAAATAAAATTACTCTATTAAATAAAATGACTATATTAATAGTAATATACTATTATCCGTCGCCTGTAGCTGTATCGCCGATATCGCTGTGAAAGACTATCATACACCATCATTATTAAAAGTTTAGTAATTAAAGTTATTAACTTTTTGCCAAAGCCCAAAGTTTTTAAGTAAAATTCAATATTTACAATAGCTATCCTTTACAATCAAATATTACAAATTTAATAATATCATAATACAAAATTTCTTCTTATACGTAAGTCTATTAAACTGTATCTAAGCACAAATCTCGAACTCGTAAAATATGTTTTTGAAAACTAGAACTATTTTGAACCATTGAATAAAAGTACTTATGAATTGTAAATGTCAATGAATGGTACATATGACGATGAAGTAGAAATCTTAGCATTTGTTCATATATATTCGGCTTGCGTTTCAGTGTCAAGGGCAAACTTCATAAATCCCTTTTATTCCAAGTCAGATAATTTAAGGGGAGAAAACACCCCTATTCCCTGAAAAATAAAATAATTTATAAAATTATAATTATTGTTATAAGATAATAGTTAATTTTTATGTTAAAATTAGAGCATATTAACCTTTATTTGCTGTCTTGGGATTGAAATTTGGACCATCCCAACTGTAGCTAGATTCCGTTGATTTCGACATGGATATTTTCAGTTACCGCAGGATTTCAGATGAACAAATGGATTTACAGTCCTGGTACAAAATGAAAAATGATTTAAAAATCTGTCATTCTCTTGTGAGTGTAGGGATTTTGAATTCAAGGCTTACAACATTTTTTATCCAAAAGAAACTGAATTTTTTTAAATTATGCGGGTTACTTTTCATACATTTTGTTTTCAAAAAAAATGTCTAAGCCTTTAATTGAAAATCCCTACACTCACGTGAAAATAACAGCTTTTTAAAATATTTTACACTTTGTCCTATGTCCCTAAACCCATTCATTGGTTTGAAATCTTACTGTAACTGAAAAGATCCATGTCGAAGTCAACGAAATCCAGCTACGGTTGTAATGGTCCAAATTTCAATTCTAAAGCAGCAATAATAAAAAGTAATATTATCTACCTTTAACATAAAAGTTAACTATTATCTCATAACAATAATTATAATTTTACAAATTATTTTATTTTTGAGGGAATAGGGGTATTGTGTCCCCTTAAGTAACAATGGAAATGAATTGAATTTAGTTTTATCTGGTTCCATAGACGCAGGACATTATGATATTCAAAGTTACTCTAATTTAAATTTCTGGGATACTTATAAAAATTAATAAATGAGAACAATTAAGCATCTCTTCGATCCAGTAAGTTTATTATGTTTGCCGACCTTTCGAGTCGTTACGACTCCTCATCAGGGCTTAATAGTAATTATAATTCACTCTACTATCGACATAATTTAAAACAAATTCTACAAAGAATAAGCCAGTTTTTTGCAATGACCGAACGCTTATAACAGCGTCGGTGTCACCAGATGGTGATGTGACACCGACGAGGATCAACGATCAACCACGATTGTTCTCATTTATTATTCATTAAGCTCAAGCGATAAATTCATACATCACAAACTTATAAAAATTATTATAATAAAAATCGCGGTTTCATGGCACCCCCTACCAAACCTCTTCTCAGTGGCGCCCCCTCAATGGAAGAATATCATTCTCGTAGAATCGTCTCTCTATTAGATTAAAATGACGTAAAAATTAGTAAAAAGAGAGACAATTCTCCCATTGAGGTAATCCAAATATTTCATGTATGGTGTAATAGAACATAATAAGCGAGGTAAATATGTATATGAGCGATATTGTCTCGAAAATAGTGTTTGGCATGTCTTCTGCCAAAAACGCCTTTTTTATGATATCAGTGCAAAAAATGACTTACGATAAAATCTTTTAAAGTTTAACCACATACTCTAGACGATGTTTTCTGCACGTGGTTAACATTTTAGAAATATCAGCGGTACCGTTTTTGAGATACGGACATTCAAATTTCGGAAATTTAACATTCAATTCCTGTATCGAGGCATTAGAAAAGAACATTGTTTTCTTATTGTAAGATAGCGAGTCATTAGAATGATGAAAGAAACTAAGAGATGATACATAATAATGACAGAAATATTGTGTTAAAAGTTGCAGAACCCTAGCGGTGTGATTTTTGAGATCAGTCAAATAGCCAAAAAATGATGAAAATATGAATGTAAATAAGTACTCTTCATATTATAATATTTATAGTGGCTCCACGACAATGGCATTCATGATAAAAACACTTAGCCTCTCAATGTTATAGTATGAAGAGCGATTACAAGATAAATAATTTTTCTTTTAGACACTTATTTAGTGTTATGCTCTCAACATTTTTCAATTATTTATTAGGTAACCAAATAATGAATGTCACGTTAATGAAGTATTTGTTGACCATATATTCTGCAACCATTTATAAACACTTAATTCGAAAATTTCGATAACTATTATACATTTCCAGGACAATAAATGCAAACTTTTTTATCCACTTACCGATTTAAAAAAGGTTTAAAAAGTCAGGAGACATACCAAGCACAATTTTGGTATCTAAGTACAACATAAAATTTATTACAATTACAATTTATACTCCAGCATAAAAGTTTCTTTTGCCACACCTAATAGAACAAAAGTTGCTTTCAATTTTCAATCTCATTTAATTTTCATCTGTACAGCGACACGCGTTGTTTATTACCAAGTCGCAGATCAGCGAATATGCGCGTGTCACTTGTATATAGAGACGAAAAGGAAGGAATAAGGAATTGAAGTCAACACTTCTTTCTTAGTTCAGCCGAGATAATGTAAGCTATTTATACTAGGGTGTATTAAAAACTAGGATTAAACTTTTTTTCGAATCGTAAATTGGAAAAACACTTGCATTTAAGTAATAAATAAAAATACTTAATTTCGATATGTCTAAAATTAAACGAATTTGTAAATAGTAAGTATAGGTAAAATATTAAATGCATGGAGCGTCACCAAAAAAAAGCAGCACAGCATTGAATGGTCATAAAAGTCATTACCATATGGATCAATCAATCTTTATCCTAAGTTAATCCGATGGGCATCATATTTTTATATCTGTAATAGTTTTCGAGCAAATGACGTCTTATTATGCTCTATTCAATTAAAATTCATCATTATTAAGTATGTGAATAAGTGTGAACTATATTCCTTTGGCTTTATCCCTCGGTGTTTTTCAATAATTGTTTAATGAATTTGTCGATCTCTCCGAGGCAAAGTGTGTAGGAAAAAGGTGAAAAATAAATTTACACCATTTTTTCCTTATTCAACGTTTCGGTGAACATTGTCACCCTCTTCAGGAAACTTGATTTCATTTATTATTGTAAATGAGTACATAAATTTTAAATATTAACAAAATGAACAAACATGTTTTCCTTACAAGTAGAGGCACGTAACGATGAATACTAGATGTTATTCTTCCCCAGCCAGTGTTAGGCGGGGGAAGGAGGAGCGAATATTTCCAGAAACAGTCAATGTTATTTGTTCCGGCTCTTTATAATAATAATAATAATAATAATAATAGTAGATGAGCAAGGCGGGTACGAGCCCACCTGAGGGCTAGGCGGGTACGAGCCCAGGCGGGTACGAGCCCAGGCGGCTACGAGCCCATGCGGCTACGAGCCCACCTGAGGGCTAGGCGGCTACGAGCCCATGCGGCTACGAGCCCACCTGAGGACTAGGCGGCTACGAACCCATGCGGCTACGAGCCCACCTGAGGACTAGGCGGCTACGAACCCATGCGGCTACGAGCCCACCTGAGGACTAGGCGGCTACGAACCCATGCGGCTACGAGCCCACCTGAGGGCTAGGCGGCTACGAGCCCATGCGGCTCAGGCCGGTTCAAGCGCAACCCCCCCTCCCCCATCTCTCTTTAGGCCGGTTCTGGCCCAGGCCGGTTCTGGCGCATCCCCCCCCTCCCCCATCTCTCTCTAGGCCGGTTCTGGCGCATCCCCCCCTCCCCCATCTCTCTCTAGGCCGGTTCTGGCGCATCCCCCCCTCCCCCATCTCTCTTTAGGCCGGTTCTGGCGCATCCCCCCTCCCCCATCACTCTCTAGGCCGTTTCTAGCGCAGGCGGCTTCTAGCGCAGGAGCGTTCTAGCGCAGCCGGGTACGAGCGCAGGCCGGTACGAGCGCATCCCCCCACCCCTTTTCCTGTAGGCCGGTACGAGCCCATGCGGTTTCTAGCCCACCATGTATACGAGTCCACTATACACGAGGCATCTCGAGCCCGCTGTATATAGATATACACAACGGTGGCGGCACGAGTCCACTGAATATATACACAGCGGCACGAGTCCACTGAATATATACACAGCGGCACGAGCCCACTATGTATATAGATATACAGCGCCGGTATGAGTCCACTGTATATAGATACACAGCGCCGGCACGAGTCCACTATGTATATAGATACACAGTGCCGGTACGAGCCCACCATATATATAGGTATATACACAGCGCTGGCACGAGCCCACTGTCGATGTGTGCATCTGTGTCGCGCCTCGCCATCTAGCGGTGACAGCCCGCGCGAATACCATGAGTACGGAAGACGCGCGAGAGTGGGGATGGAATGCCACGTGTAAGAGTATACATGCACGCAAGAGTGAGGATGGAATGCTGCGCGTAAAAGTATACATGCACGTAAGAGTGGGGATGAAATGCTACGCTGCAGACTCCTCTCACGATACTATGTTCGAGGTTATATGCTTATGCATGTGCGTGTATGCATATATGTGTACGTTGTATGTCCATGTGTGCGTATGTGAGGTTATGCGTATATGATGTATAGTGTGTGTACATGATGCCGCCACCTAGCGTTCTACACCATACTTCGTCGGTATAATGCATAGGACGCGAGAGTAGGGGTAAGTGCAGTCTAAAATATGTCGACCGAAAGTGTGGAGGGGATACATGTGAATTAAAAATAGCAACTACACGTAAAGTGAGGTTAATGGATTCGCTAGATCATTGTCTGGTCTTCAATCCTTGTACGTCTACTACGTACTCCGTCTCGATCAACAATGACATGTTAGAGCGATGATGCTTCTCTTATACTACTTCCCCCACCACTCGAGCCGCCGCACCGCTACCGCGCAATCTCAGTGGACGCTGTCTGTGCATCTATCTAGCCGCTGCGTTACCCCACCACTCATACCCTACCGAGGACTAGTGCGCAGCCTCAGTGGACGCTCTCTGCGCATCAGTCGAGCCGCCGCGTTACCCCACCACTCTTAACCTATCGAAGACTAGTGCGCAACCTCAGTGGACGCTCTCTGCGCATCAGTCGAGCCGTCGCTGTGAGCGTCAACAGGTGGCGATACTATCTATGCAGGACTATACTTGCAATAGACCAATCAGCGAACGTTAAACATGTTCAAACCTGCAAACTTACTAGTAGCGGTGGGGCAGCCAATCCTGCACATTCGCAGCGGATATAGAAGGCAGTCTTTGGATTCTCACCAGTCGTTCACGAGTAAACACTGATTCTAATGTGCGCAGTTGACTATAGCTGATTAATTTTAATGTAAACCATTAGTAGGCAGCAAGCTTCACATGAATACGCCGCGGAAGTTTGAAATCTTCATAATCTTAGCATCACAAACAAACTATTACGCAGGTACAATCAAAGTATAACGCGAGTATAGTCAAAGTATAACGTCAGTATAGTCAAAGTATAAAGCGAGTGTAGTCAATGCAAAACGCGGGTATAAAGCTATTATAATCCAACTATAATGCAAATATACTCAAAGTATACCACCAATATAACCAAAGTATAAAACTAATATAATTAAAGTATAAAGCTACTATAAGCAAAGTATACCGCGAGTATAGACAAACTATAAAACGAGTATAGTCGAAGCATAACGCTAGTATAGTCACAGTATGAAGCAAGTCTATTCAAAGCATAACGCTAGTATAGTTAAATTATGATGCGAGTGTAGCCAAGGCATTAGGCGACTATAGTCAAAGTATAACGCAAGTATAGTCAAAGTATTATGCATATATAACCAAAGCATATAGCTAATATAATCAAAGTATAAAGCTACTATAATAAAAGTATAACGCTAATATAGACAAGTATAAAACGAGTATAGTCAAAGTATAAGGCTAGTATAATCAAAGTATAAAGCTATTATAATAAAAGTATAACGCGAGTATAGATAAAGTATGAAACGAGTATATCGAAAGTATAACGCAAGTACAATCAAAGTATAACACAAGTACAGTCAAACTGTAAAGCTTTCATAATCAAAGCATAACGTACGTACAGTCAAAGTATAACAACAATATAGCAAAAGTATAAAGCTAATACAATCAAAGTATCGAGCTACTATAAGCAAAGTATACCGCGAGTATAGACAAAGTATAAAACGAGTATAGTCAAAGGATAACGCTAGTATAGTCAACGTATGAAGCAAGTATAGACAAAGTATAAAACGAGTATAGTCAAAGGATAACGCTAGTATAGTCAAAGTATTAAGCAAGTGTAGTCAAAGCATAACGCTAGTATCGTCAAAGTATGAAGCGAGTGCAGTCAAGGCATAACGCTAGACTAGTCAAAGGATGAAGTGAATGCAGTCAAAGCATTACGTGACTATAGTCAAATTATAACGCAAGTATAATCAAAGTATATCGCGAGTACAGTCAAAGCATAAAGCTACTTAGTGAGAGTATAACGCAAGTGTAGTCAAAGTATTATGCAGATATAGTCCAAGCGTATAGCTAATATAAACAAGAATAAAGCTACTATAATAAAAGTATAACGCTTGTATAGACAAGTATAAAATGAGTAGGGTAAAACTATACAGCGAGTATAATCAAAATATAACGCGAGTATAGTCGAAGTATAACGTCAGTATAGTCGAAGCATAAAGCGAGTGTAGTCAAAGTGTAACACCAATATAGCTGAAGTATAAAGCTAATATAATCAAAGTATAAAGCTACTATGATAAAAGTATTACGCTAATATAGACAAGTATCAAAGGAGTATAGTCAAAGGATAGGGCCAGTATAATCAAAGTATAAAGCTATTATAATAAAAGTATAACGCAAGTATAGACAAAGTATGCAACTAGTATATCGAAAGTATAACGCAAGTACAATCAAATTATAACACAAGTACAGTCAAACCGTAAAGCTTTCATAATCAAAGTATAACGTATGTACAGTCAAAGTATAACACCAATATAGCCAAAGTATAAAGCTAATACAATCAAAGTATCAAGCTACTATAAGCAAAGTATACCGCGAGTATAGAGAAAGTATAAAACGAGTATAGTCAAAGGATAACGCTAGTATAGTCAAAGTATGAAGCAAGTGTAGTCAAAGCATAACGCTATAGTATAGTCAAAGTATGAAGCGAGTGCAGTCAAAGCATAACGCTAGAATAGTCAAAGTATGAAGTGAATGTAGTCAAAGCATTACGCGACTATAGTCAAAGTATAACGCAAGTATTGTCAAAGTATATCGCAAATACAGTCAAAGCATAAAGCTACTATAGTGCAAGTATAACGCAAGTACAGTCAAAGTATTATGCAGATATAGTCAAAGCATATAGCTAATATAAACAAGAATAAAGCTACTATAATAAAAGTATAACGCTTATATAGACAAGTATAAAATGAGTAGAGTAAAACTATAAAGCGAGTATAATCAAAGTATAATGCGAGTATAATCAAAGTATAATGCGAGTATAGTCAAAGTATAACGTCAGTATAGTCGAAGCATAAAACGAGTGTAGTCAAAGTGTAACACCAATATAGCTGAAGTATAAAGCTAATATTATCAAAGTATAATGCTACTTTAAGCAAAGTGTAACGCGTGTATACTCAAAGCATAACGCTACTCCAGACAAATAGTAAAACGAGTTTAATCAAACTATAAAGCGAGTACGGCCAAATTAAAAGGTGAGTATAGTCAAAGTATAACACCAACATAACCAAAGTATAAAACTAATATAAGCCAAGTATAACGCGAGTACAATCCAAGCATAAAGCGACTGCAGACAAATCATAAAACGAATATAATCGAACTATAAAGCGAGTGTAGTCAAAGTAAAACGCGAGTATATTCAAAGCATAACGCGACTGAAGATAAATCATAAAACTAGTATAATCAAACTATAAAGCGAATATAGTCAAAGCAAAAGGCGAGTATAGTCAAAGTATAACATCAGTATAATCAAAGTATAACGCTAGTATAGGCAAGTATGCAAGGAGTATAGTCAAAGTACAAGGCCAGTATAATCAAAGTATAACGCGAGTATAGTCAAAGTATAACGCGACTGCAGACAAATCATAAAACGAGTATAATCAAACTATAAAGCGAATATCGTTAAAGTAAAAGGCGAGAATAGTCGAAGTATAACGTCAGTATAGTCGAAGCATAAAGCGAGTGTAGTCAAAGTGTAACACCAATATAGCTGAAGTATAAAGCTAATATAATCCAAGTATAAAGCTACTATAATAAAAGTATAACGGTAGCATAGACAAGTATAAAACACGTATAGTCAAAGTATAAGACCAGTATAATCAAAGTATAAAGCTATTATAATAAAAGTATAACGGGAGTATAGACAAAGTATGAAACGAAAGTACATAGCGAAAGAAATATAGCGAAAGTGTAACGCAAGTATAATCAATGTATAACATAAGTACAGTCAAACTATAAAGCTTTCAAAATCAAAGTATAACACCAATATAGCGAAAGTATAAAGCTAATATAATTAAAGTATCAAGCTACTATAAGCAAAGTATACCGCGAGTATAGACAAAGTATAAAACGAGTATCGTCAAAGGATAACGCTAGTATAACCAAAGTATGAAGCGAGTGTAGTCAAAGCATAACGCTAGTATAGTCGAAGTATAACGCAAGTATAATCAAAGTATATCACCAGTACAGTCGAAGCAACAAGCTACTATAATCAAGGTATAACGCAAGTATAGTCAAAGTATTATGCAGATATAGCCAAAGCATATAGCTAATATAATCAAAGTATAAAGCTACTATAACAAAAGTATAACGCGAGTATAGTCGAAGTATAACGTCAGTATAGGCAAAGCATAAAGCGTGTGTTGTCGAAGTGTAACACCAATATAGCTGAAGTGTAAAGCTAATATAATCAAAGTATAACACGTGTATAGTCAAAGCATAACGCTACTGCAGACAAATCATAAAACGAATATAATCGAACTATAAAGCGAGTATAGCCAAAGTAAAAGGCGAGTATAGGCAAGTATGCAAAGAGTATAGTCAAAGTATAACGCCAGTATAATCAAAGTATAACGTGAATGTAGTCAAAGAATAACGCGACTGTAGACAAATCATAAAACGAGTATAATCAAACTATATAGCGAATATCGTCACAGTAAAAGGCGAGTATGGTTGAAGTATAACGTCAGTATAGTCGAAGCATCAAGCGAGTGTAGTCAAAGTGTAACACCAACATATCCAAAGTATAACACCAATGTAGCCAAAGTATAACGCTAATATAGTCAAAGTATAAAGCTATTATAATCAAAGTATAACGCAAGTATTGACAAAGTATAAAACGAGTATAGTCAAAGTATACCGCTAGTATAATCAATGTATGAAGCGAGTGTAATCAAAGCCTAACGCAAGTATAATCAAAGTATAACGTGAGTATAATCAAAACATAACGCGAGCACAGTCAAAGAGTAAAGCTAATAGAATCAAAGTATAATTCTAGTATAGACAAGTATAAAAAGATTATAGTCAAAGTATAAGACCATTATAGTCGAAGTATAAAGCGAGTGCAGTCAAAGCATAGCGCGACTATAATCAAAGTATAACGCTAGTATAGTTAAAGTATAAAGCTATTATAATCAAAATATAACGCAACTATAGTCAAAGTATAATGCAAATATAGCCCAAGTATGTATTTAATATAATCAAAGTATTAGGCTACTATGATAAAAGTATATCGCAAGTGTAGAAAAGGGTAATACTAGTACAGTCAGATTATAAAGCGAGTAGACTCAAAGTATAACACTAGTATAATCAAAGTATAACGCAAATGTAGTCAAAGTATAACGTGAGTATGGTCAAAGTATAAAGCTATTGTAATCGAAGTATAACGCAAGTATAGTGAAAGTGTAACGCGAGTATAATCAAAGAATAATGCTAGTTTAGTCAAATTATAACGCGAGTATAGCCGAAGTATACCGCGAGTACAGTCAAAGTACTACGTAAGTATAGCCTAAAGATAACGCAAGTATAGTCATAACGTGAGAGCTCCATACTATAGTTGTATGCTAAAGCTATATAAGTTATATGCAACGTATAAACTCTTATATGTATACTTATAATTTATATGCTTACGCATAAACTTATGCATATAGAGTTATTTAAACAAGTTTAAAAAGAATAAAGCGAGTTAATCAAAATTTAATCTAGTTTAAGGAATCCGTATAGCTTGTGTATATACATTAAAAGTATAGAGCTATAGGCATGAGTTTATGAGTATGCATGAAAGTTATATGTATTCACATAAGAGTTTATCCGTTGCATATAACTGTATATCGGTTAGTTTAAATGTCTACGTATAAGCTATACAGATGTATATAACTTATATAGGATTTGCATATAAGTATAGCCTATAACTCTGTATGGATGAGTTTAAATATATTTGTATGCCAGCTATACGGATGCATATAAAACTTTATGAGTTTGTATGTTGCGACGTAGCAATAATTATTGCTGCGTCGTGAACATTATTACACGGCCAGCTGACTCACTCTCGGCGAGTTGACAGCTCCTGGAGCGGAACCAGCGCTCGGTGGCGCTCGCAGGAGTTGCCTCTGACCGACCGCGTGCAGAGCGCAGGATGTGAACTCCTAAGTCCCACCTGCGCGGCGCGCTGGCGCTTGGGAGGGGGCACGGCAGGAAGCGAGACGGCGGCGCGCACGCGGTTACATGCATGCGGCTGTGTGTAGAGGGGAGAGCGCGAGTATGCGAATGAAAGCGAGAGAGAGGTACTGTTTGTCCGATTAAATCTGTTATATTCAATTAATTAGAATATATTAGTACTTTATTACATTATCTATTGATGTCGGATAATTTGTCAACCTAATTGCCACCACAGTCCCGCTTTCTACCCTTTGCAGGTTTCCACGAGCCGAGAAGGAAGAGTCAGCCGCGAAACTTATAAATAATTGTAAATAACTGGAATCCCCGTGCGGACGGGAAAATTCCGCGTTACAATGTATTCACGCAAGTTGTTCGTATACATATAAATTTATTTTGTCCGTAACTATACATAACAGGTCCTATGTTGTATAGAACTCATTACGTAGAATGCCAGTATACTCTCTATCGCCAAGACAGTCCATGATTGTAGCGTTTAAGCCGTATAAATACATATGTATACTTCTCTGTATGTAGAGGCTTGAAATCAGTGCTCTCATTCAGCTGAAGTATAACGAGCTCTTTCAGTATGAAGTCATTGCTTGGTTGTTTATATATGAGCCAAGCTCCTCATCTCGAATGATGATTGATTGACAGCGTATATACGAACTGCGTTATAGTACTATCTCCGCCATTTATGCTTTCCGAAGCAAGTTCATACAAGTTTCCAGTCATCACCATTAGACTGATCTATACGGTGACATATAATCAAGGAGTAGGCAGATATTTCAGAAAGGTTTAGTTACGATAATTATCGTTGTCTTCTTCTTCGATGTATGCATCAAATGATAATCAAGGGTTATTCAAGGAGTTGCTGATGAGAATGATCCCTCCAGACTACTAGATCTTCTTATGTATAGCTGTACTATGCATAGAAAACAGATAACTTATAGTTTTAACCCTTAACCTGAAGGACGAGCAGACTTGAAGTTATATCTCCGTTAATACAAATGTTATCATATACCTACTTGAGCATTACCAAACTCAATACCATTGCCATCAACATACTTTAGGTTGAGTTTATTCGTAGCATCAGTTATCTGGTCGAATAATGCATCATTCTCATAGAGAGCAGCGGATACTCGACTAGGGAGGAAAATATCAAACTCTCCACCTAGAGTCGCCAACACCTTCACTCTATACTTCATCTTCGCTGTTTTCAACGTTGAGACCAAGTATACAAAATCTTTCCCAAGGTCGGATACCTTCCTTGTTAATAAGAAGCTTCCGTGATATCTTATCGAGCGCTGCGACATCCATAATCTACGAGGAATCTTCTGCGGGGAGAATCTTCAAATGTGCACTAGATACAACAATCACTCATCGTTCGGCTCATGAGAATGATCTGTACGGCTAGTCTCACCGCCTGTTGTATAGCTCTCCCCACCACTTCACTCTTCAATTTGGCTATCATTGCCTCTGTGCCATACCGACCCTCCTACTTTGCAACGAGCTTGATATCTACTCCCTTGCGATCGTTTCCCATGGTATTGTCGTTGACCGCATTAATAAGAAGCTTAAAGAAGAGCTTTTCAAACTCATTCTGCGCGTTCTTGCGCTTCTCAATATTAAGGTTTACGTACGATTTGAACCATGATTTCTGCTTGAAACGCAGGATCCTACGAATCTAGCTAAGGATTAGCCCATGACTCAGAGCCTGCTTTAAGGTATGGTAGTGAATAATGCGCCGCTCCTAGTTGTGCAGGGTGATCATGAACTTTGCTGTTTCGACCAGATGCAGCTAATTCTCGGGACGCAGAGGGAGGTCTCGATGCTCGTCGTGGAGACACTCCAGGTACTTTGAGTTAACCTCGATCCATACGGGTTGTTATCACCGACTTAGGTATTTCCGCTAGAGCCGACATTATCGGCCCATTCAAAATTTCTATAGGGCAGAGATTGCGTCATGAATATACTTGTATTATTCTTTGACTATGCTGGCATTCTTCTTTGAGCATACTGATGTTACATTTTGACTATACTCGCCTTATACTTTGATTATATTAGCTTCATACTTTGGCTATACTCGCGTTATAAGTTGACTATACTTGAGTTATATTTTGATTACAAGAGCTTTCCACTAAGACTATACTGATATTGTATTTCGTCTATACTTGCACTGTACATTGATTATAATAGCTTTACACGTTGCCTATACTCGCGTTATGCTTTGATTATACTTGCGTTATAATATGACTATACTGACGATATTCTTCGACATTACTTGCGTTATACTTTGAAGATACTCGTGTCATACATTAATTGTAGCAGATTTTTTTTTTACTATAATCGCGTTACACTTTGGCTATACACGCATTATACTTTGACTATACTTGCGTTATACTTTGATTCTAATAGCTTTATACTTTTACTATACTCACATTATGCTTTCATTATACTTGCATCATACTTTAACTGTACTAGCGGTATTGTTTGACTATACTGGCGTAATGCTTTGACTATACTTGCGTTATACTTTAATTATAACACCTTTATAATTTGACTATATTCCCGTTATCCTTTGACTATGCAGGTATTACACTTTGACTATAGTCGCGTTGTGCTTTGGCTATACTCGCTTTGTACCTTGACTATACATGCATTATACTTTGACTCGTGTTGTACTTTAATTGTAAGAGCTTTTTTACTTTGACTAGATTCGCGTTATACTTTGGCTATACTCGCATTATATTGTAACTATACTTGCCTTATGCATTGATTATAATATCTTCATACTTCCACTATACTCACATTATGTCTTGATTATACATGTGTTATACTTTGACTATAGTCGTGTTATATTATATCGTGTTAATACTTCGACTATACTAGCGGTCTTTTTCGACTATACTTGCGTTATACTTTGATTATAATAGATTTATACTTCGACTATACTCGCATTATTCTTTGACTAGTCTCGCGTTATGTTTTGACTACACTGGCTTTATACTTTGACTGTACTGGCGTTATACTTTGACTATACTGGCGCAATGCTTTGACAATACGCGCGTTATACTTTGGCTGTACTTGCGTTATACTTTGACTGTACTGGCATTATTCTGAAACTGTACTTGCGTTATAATTTGATTACACTCGCGTTATACTTTAATTTTAATTGCTTTATACTTTGACTATACTTGCGCTGAACTTCGACTGTATTCGCGTTATACTTTGGTTATACTCATCTCATACTTTGATCACACTCGCATTATACTATGATTATACTTGCGTTATACTTTGATTATATTAACTCCTAACTTTGACTATATTCCCGTTGTACTTTGACCATGTTCGTGTTATACTTCGACTATACTCGCGTTATGCTTTGATTATGCTTGCCTTATACTTTGACTATACGCGCGTTATACTTTGGCTATACTTGCGTTATACTTTGACTATACTGGCATTATTCTGAAACTATACTTGCGTTATAATTTGATTATACTCGCATTATACTTTGATTTTAATTGCTTTATACTTTGACTATACTTGCGCTGAACTTCGACTGTATTCGAGTAATACTTTGGCTATACTTGCGTTATACTTTGACTATACTGACTTTATACTTTGATTAAACGCGGGTTATATTCACTGCAATCACGTTATACTCGCGTTATACTTGGACTATACTGGCGTTATACTTTGACTACACTCGCTTTATACTTCGACTATACTGGCCTTATACTTTCACTACACTTGCGTTATACTTTGATTGTAATAGCTTTATACTTTAACTATACTCACCTTGGGCTTTGATTACACTCGCGTTACACTTGGTCTGTATTGTTGTTATACTTTGATTATGGTAGCTTTATACTTTGATTATATTTGCTTGCTGCTTTGGCTATATCAGCGTTATACTTGGAATATGCTTGCATTATACTTCGATTATAATAGCTTTATACTTAGACTTTACACGCGTTAGTATACTCGCGTTATTCGTTGAGTAGTCTCGCGTTATGTTATGACTACACGGGCTTTATACTTAGACTGTACATGCGTTATACTTCGACTATACTCGCGTTATTCTTTGAATAGTCTCGCGTTATGTGTTGATTATACTGATGTTATACTTTGACTATACTCGCCTTTTGCTTTGACTATATTCGCTTTATAGTTTGATTATACTAGTTTTATGATTTATCTTCAGTCGCGTTATGCTTTGCCTATACTCGCCTTTTACTTTGACTAAACTCGCTTTATAGTTCGATTATATTCGTTTTATGATTTGTCTGCAGCCGCTTTATGCTTGGATTGTACTCGCGTTAAACTTGGCTTATAGTAGTTTTATACTTTGGCTATGTTGGTGTTATACTTTGACTACACTCGCTTTATGCTTCGACTATACAGACGTTATACTTTGACTATACTCACCTTTTAATTTGGCCGTACTCGCTTTATAGTTTGATTAAACTCGTTTTACTATTTGTCTGGAGTAGCGTTATGCTTTGAGTATACACGCGTTACACTTTGCTTAAAGTAGCATTATACTTTGATAATATTAGCTTTATACTTCAGCTATATTGGTGTTACACTTTGACTACACTCGTTTTATGCTTCGACTATACTGACGTTATACTTTGACTATACTCACATTACACTTTGATTATACTCGCTTTATAGTTTTACTCTACTCATTTTATACTTGTCTATACAAGCGTTATACTTTTATTATAGTAGCTTTATTCTTGTTTATATTAGCTATATGCTTTGACTGTACTTGCGATATACTTTGACTATACTTGCGTTATACTTTGACTATAGTCGCGTAATGCTTTGACTACATTCACTTCATACTTGACTATTCTAGCGTTATGCCTTTGACTGCACTCGCTTCATACTTTGACTATACTAGCGTTATGCTTTGACTACACTTGCTTAATACTTTGACTATACTAGCGTTATCCTTTGACTATACTCGTTTTATACTTTGTCTATACTTGCTTCATACGTTGACTATACTAGCGTTATCCTTTGACTATACTCGTTTTATACTTTGTCTATACTCGCGGTATACTTTGCTTATAGTAGCTTGATACTTTGATTGTATTAGCTTTATACTTTTGCTATATTGTTGTTATACTTTGACTGTACGTACGTTATGCTTTGATTATGAAAGCTTTACAGTTTGACTGTACTTGTGTTATACTTTGATT